>JASSKH010000001.1:6034023-6314023 GCA_031763025.1 Macrocystis pyrifera
ATGTTTTTTACGTTTTATCGTTTTCGTATTTTCACGGTCAAATCAGCTCAAATGCCACTACGAACAGCTTATGTTGAGTTTGGTTTCCTCTCCCCAGGCTAGCCAGCGTCCGAGATAACAACAGTTGCACCGGTATATTTAATACATGGCATACTAAGAACACAAATCCTGCAAGTCAGTAGCGACCCTCTCGGGACTTCAATGAGAAAAGGTGCCCAAACCAGTACCGCAGTCCTGCTCTGGGGGCAAAGTACTTAGAATGTGAGTGCTTTGTCCCAAAACGGGACTGCAGTCTTAAAAGGATTAACAGCATCTCGGGCGCACACACACAAAGCAGCCTGGGCTGCGTGCAGGGTTTCGTCAAGTGCCCGAACAAGAAAGGGAAAGACTTGGACCACACCCGCCGCAACAACATCCTACAGTACTCGTTTTTTCTTCGCGCTCACACTGCACGGGTTGAGATTAACGCCACACTCTTCAATGCTGTGGTCACTATACAACCAGGCTTAAAAATACGAAGATTTTTTTTTGGGCCATACAAGGCAAAAAAAGGAGGCCTCCTTATAATCAACTCAACAGCGTTAACTAACCTCGTTTTTAGAGCTGCACCAGTGTTTTCGGGCACAAGCTACTCGAAATATAGTGTCTAATAACGTTCGCAGCAGCAAACAGCGATGAACTAGTGATACCCATACAGCAGTTGATGACATCACATGCCTTATGACAAATACCCACCAGCGCCACTCGACCCATATGCAGGAGCGGCCTGCACAAAACTTCGTGAAGGACGCGGGTCTTATTGGTCGAGGCGGGTCTTTCGGTCGCCCATCGTTTTGTGGAAAAGACATCACCAAAACACGAGGCGAAACCGCGTGACTGCCCCCGCCGACCTCGAGCCCCCCAAAAGGTTCGGGTTAGGGTTGGGGTCAAGCCTGGGGTCGGGTTAGTCTGGGCCGACGTGCAAGGTTGAATTGACGACACAAGTCCCGCACAAAGTTGTGTACATGCCGCTCCTGCACATAGCGGGAGCCCACCAGCGCAACTGTTGCTAGCGAGAGTAAGGCATGTTTCATCTTCTTGTCAGTAGCAATAAAAACGGTCAATTGTGAATACATCAGTATCAGGATGGTCGCTAACCTTGTCGACGAGGATGCCACCCTGCGTAAGCTCGTGCTGCTGCCCCACAGGCTTGATGAAGCCGACGTTCTTGAAGCGCTTCTTCAGCCCGGAGATGATGCCAAGGCTGACCGTCGTTTTGCCGACGTGCTGCCTGCACAGGGACGGGCCAGGGGCGAGGAAAGGGGGGGAGGGAGGAAGGGAGGGAGGTATGGAGGGAGTGAAGGGGGGAGGGGGGGCAGAAGGAGGGAGGTGGGAACGGAGGGAGGGAGTGGAGCAGTCAATGAAGGTTGTGGGGATGCTTTTTATTTAATGGCAGTGCACGATAATCCACCTCCCAACCATCAAGCATGGTGAGTATTCTTGGGTTGTGTGCTCCTTGCTCCTGCTCCTGCTCTGCTTAAGCTTTGTACCATGCACTTGTACTTATATGGCACGGTGGCATCGCAGCCTGCCCCTCCTCCTTCGGGGGAGGGGGAACACTGCGGACACGAAATGCCTTTCTCTGCTCCGCTGCAGCTCTGCAGCACGAAGCAAGCACGTTGGTGGTGTCGCCGATCTAACATTACAGACCTGTAGTGACTCTTTCAGGATCCAGATAGTGTGACGACAAAAATGAGAAGATCTTGTCAACCGTCAAACTACGGGGGAATACAGCACACGTCTGACATATCAGGTATACCATCTACAGATAAATCAGATAGATCATCTAGATCAGATAAATAATCTAGATCAGATAGATCCTAGCCTGCCCGTTATGAGATGCTGTGCAGGATCTGCATAGTACGTACCCCACCCAGGAAACATTTCCTAGGCCATGCAGGTTGTACGGGTTCCACCCGGCAACATGAGCTAGATCGTACAGATCATACAGATCAGGGATCTATCTGACCTGCCCTGAACGATCTAGATAATGAACTGTGGGAATAGATCACCTGTCCGCGGTGTGGAATACAGTTATCAGAATCAAATATGGTCAGTAAACATATGGGGGTACACGATTTTGCGGTCCATTGCAGGTTTTGATTACTACCAGGTACGTAATACTATGCCCCCCCGCACTGGTGTAGGCGCGCTGCAGGACGAGTAGCCATCCTGCCGACACTTACTGCTGTAGTTGTAATTCCGACACTAGTTTTACCACGCCGTATTATAGCCCCGCTTCCAAGGCCGATATTCTTTCGTGTGACTGGTACTGAAATCGTCCGTCTATTGTGCTTCGTGACTGTTCCACACGTCGGATAGATGGATAGATCATCTACAGATCAGATAGATCATCTAGATCATGTAGATCTTAATCCGCCGTTCTGAGATGTTGGGGCAAGATCTGTATACTCGTAGCACAGATCCAACCGAGGAAACATGTCCACCATGCAGATTATCATGCAATTTTTTCAGCTCCCACCTGGCAACATGAGCTAGACCATACAGATCAGGAATATATATATCTGCCCTGAAGGATCTAGATAATCAAGTGGGAATGATCTGCATGATATATTATTAATAGATGATCTGTTAGATGATCTGTTAGATGATCTGTCCGAGGTGCGAACTGTTCCCCTCTGAAGTCCTAACGGGGTCAACCCCCTTACCACCCACCCGCGTGTTGGGCACACATTGGTAACTACTACTCGGGAAAGAATTGGCTCATCTTGGCAATGGTACGTACATGTGCAACAACCGCAAGCAGAGCTCATCGATAGCACATCCAGAACCCTGGTATCTGGTCCGGCGTATGTAGAGTGCTCGTACGTAGGATCCATCGTTCGAGTTAGAGGTTAGCTGCCACGAGTAGTCATACCGTACGAGTCAGTCGTCGCACGTGGTCCCCCGAGCGAGAGGTGACAGGCGATCGATGCTGTCTGCTGGACTAACGTGGCACAAGCAGTGCCGGGCGAATACTGAAAAGCACATGGTAGCTCAACGTCCGGCCAGCCGCTGTATGGGCTTAAAGCAGGAACACATACTCATAAAGTATCCATCTCCTATCCATGTACCGCCCGCATGACAGCGTCACTGCCTAGATTGAAGTAAAACTGGCACACGGTACGAGTAGGGGGGGAGGGGATACATAAATCTTGGTTGGACGAAATGGAAAATGCTGCACATCTCGGGGCAGATAATCGACTCCCCCTTGATCCAGATATTTGCAGTGCAGATAGATATCCTGAATTGTTCGATCTGCAGCAGCAGCTCACGTTGCAGAGTGGGAGCCGTATGATCTGCATGGTCTAACATATATGTGCTGTGTTGTTGGATCTGGACCACACAGATCCCGCACGGCAACTCATAAAGGTAGCTTAGGACCTACTGCAGATGATCTATCTATCGATAGATCATGACCTGTATCTCCGACGTGTGAAATGAAATATTTGCAACACAAAACAGATAACAACACCTTCCGATTCGATTTTTTTCGAGATTATGTATGGGTTGAACGTGATAGAGGTCATAGCCATACCCCGCAGCCCGGATAGTAGTTGGAGGTGAAAAAGCCCGCACACGGGAACACGACGTCAACTGCGCGAAGCACAGCTGTCCTACTCGGATACCTCCGCCCTCTGTTGAGCTGCCGTGTCCGCGAAACCCCCGTAAGCTGGAGCAACAAAAACACAACGTGACGCAACGGCAGTTGAGGGCATTCTGCAGCAGCGCAAAGCTCAACACAGCAGTTGCCGTTGCATGGCCGGTGTATCGGCGAGGTATTGCTGATTATATGAACACCACAATAAGTGTCAGCGACGCCATGCTCTCACGTACCAGGCACAGCAGTCAGTATACTCGTACCGGTATTGCTTCTATTCCGCGATTCCACGAGACATGGCGCGTAAAGCTGACGTACACGTACTGAACTTATGCTCTTACTCAAGTACCTGGGAGTAAAGCAAAGTACTTTCGAGAGAAATTGCTGAAGGTAATTCGTGCTTGCAGTACTTACGAACTTCGTACTGCGAGTATATACTCGCAATATTCCAAGACTCAGTACTGCGGATATTGCGGTATTACACGCAGTGTTTCGGGGTCCGATACTCCATGGATACTCCCCGTGCTTCAAATATATCAGGGTGCTGTGACTAATTGCGTTGTTTACTCTGCTAACAATGTAGTGTCTCTGCTGTGGCGTAGTTTTGTGATCACACAATTTGTAACTCTCTAGGATCGAAGAATCGGCACGAACACTGATTGTGCTGGATGTCGACGGCGGGTAGAAATAACGGTTTAACAACACACACTGCGGGTACTGCAAGTATTGGCAGGCAGTATTTCGTCCGTTTGTACTGCTCCCACTGCGAGTACTCGCAACACCAAAACACTCGCAATACGTGCAGTATACTATTAATAGGAGTATGAAGTGTATTTCGATAATCTGATGAGCACCGTTTCGATAATTCCGTCCCCATTTTACTGCAGAAAACACTCACAGATGGTCTCACGAGTACGAGTTGAGAGTACTTCTTTCGGGGGGGGGGGCAGCTCGAATACTTGACTCGAGTACTGGCAGTATTTCCGGACTACACTCGTATACTGCGATTACTCGCAGTATTTCCGGGTTCAATACTCTGGATACTCTGAGTACTTCAAGTATTTCGGGTGTTTGTGCTGCGGGTACTGCTGGTGCTTCGGGATTGTTTACTGAGTCAGTACTGGTCATACTGGCAGCATGAGCATTTAGGACGCCAGTACTTGCTACAATACTCAGAGTACTCGAGGTCCGAAATACTCTCGATACTCCGAGTGTACCGGGGTATGAAGTATGTACTGGGAGCATACCGGCTCTCCGAGTATACCCGGAGTATGAAGCATACTGGGAGCATCTGTGCAACTGCTGCGCATAGATATCTACCCAAGGGCCTTCCGTACTGCGTACCAGTACTTACTACCTGATTTTTTTTCCCTTCTTATCCTTATGAAAGAAGTACTACATCGTAGTGGGTGGGTGACGAGCGTATTTTGGCCCACTCACTATTGCTCTTTTTACTTAGTTAAGTGTTCACCGGGATGCATAGTCCCCTTTTTCCTTCTCGTATCTTTCCCCTTGCACGTCCCTTTTGGCTCATGCTCGGGGTAAGTATGTATGTGTCTGAGCTTTGGCTTCCCATTTTATTTATTTATTTGGGATTCTTCTCCTTTTCTTTTTCTTGTTCTTGTTCTTTTTCGGTTTGGTTTCTTCGTTGCTTCTCTTTCTTTATGGTGTATTTTGGTTGCTGGCGTATGTATGTATGTTGTGTCGGCCGCACCTAGTGCGAAGGCATGGTATTGCGTAGGCTATTAATGCATTACGGTGTGTTATCTTTGCTGTGTCGTAGTCTGTGACCACAGAGCTCGTATCTTTCTAGGGTGAAGAATCAGCACGGACACTGGGCTTGCTGGATGTCGACGAGTAGAAGCGGTTTAATGTGAAGAACACACACACACACACACCAGGTACAGCTTACCTTTCGCTTTCCTCGCATCTACGAGTACCACGGGTACAAAACGCAAAAAATTGTTGGTATGTTGTTGCTATGGGAGGGCAAATTCAAGTGGATATCAGGATTGCTGCGCCCATCGGTTCATGTCAAGATGCTGGTGATGCATTGTGAGTAGCCCGTGCACACGGTACGGTACGCTATGAGGGATAGGTACGAGTAGATACATCGGCGAAGGTAAGTGCTGCTTCGTGTTGGGTACTGATGTGCTGCTGAACCGGTATATAGTCGGAGAACGACAATTCGTGCCTGCAGGAATCTACTGCGCAGCTACGAAAAGAGTGAAAAGCGCCGATTAGGCGACATCTAAACGTTCTCACCTGGTGGCTGCAATGAAGAGAACTTTCTTCCCAGCATTGTTTAGCGCCATGTCCTCAGATTCGCCCAGGCTCTCCCTGCTCCCTGCTACCGTCTTGCTTAGCGTTACTGATGCTGCGGCACACAGCAGTCCCTCGCACGAGGAAATTGAAGGAACAACAATATTCCGACTTCGTTCCGCCTTCTTATATGGAAACCCCTTGTCCGTTGATCATTTCCCCCTCGTCAAGCAAAGCCCCCTCAGAACTCGCGGTACGTAGCCTCGAGGACGAGGCCACAGCAACTATCCACATAGAAGGATTGTGAGAAGTGGAAGTATAGTTCACAGGAGCTTACGGGTGAGGGGTGCCTGAATCTTGATGGGCTCTCTCGGCGATGAGACGGCCGCTGCTCTTGCCGGTGTTGTGGGCTTGTGCAGGACGACACAGGAGGATGTGGATGCCTTGCAGAGGCACGACGAAGCAGCCCTAGCTTTGCTCGACATCAACGACGACGATGCCATGAAGGTGATAGGCGATTTCCCCCTCGTCCCTTTCACAGCGGTTGGCGCGAATCACTTGCTGGGAGCAGGGGGCAGACACAATGCGAAACAGCAACACCGCAGACCTATCCCAACCGTCTGATACATTTTTGAAATGCGTCAAATCAAAACCTCGCGGCCCTCGCCGGCTGCATCCACTGGTGGAGTGACAGAAAGAAGCCTGCCCGAGCTGCTTAGACTAGATGAACCACCTGTGCCTCATGAATGCTGTCAAGGTTTAGGGACTAAAAACCCTAGTCATATCGTTGCTGCGGTGTGTGCGTAGTGTGCGCACGTGCGGTAGCGGTTTATTGTCCGCAGAAGCAAAAGCTACAACAGATGAAATTGTCGCTTTTTTTTTTTTTTTTTTTTTCGGGCGTGCGAGCTGCACCGCTGCTTCATCAGGGTCGTTTGGGCTGTGTAGATTTACTCGTAGCTTTGTCGCCAAGCCAAGACCTACTGCTGCACCATAGATATCACTAACCACGTCCCTGCTGCGGTGCGTGTGTACAAATGCGCTTGTGGTTCCTCGTTGGCATACCCAAACTCAAGCTTTGGCATTGCCAATAGAGTACTGGTAAAAAAGAGTGTACACAGGAGTAAATACCTGCGTACTTCGAGTACAAACTTCGAACGAAGCGCTCTGTTCGCTCCACCAGTCACGTATATCTCTTGGGCATTCCTGATTGGTACCTGGCATGTAGTACTGCTGTATTATACCAAGTACTCGTATTAGTAGTGTATTTTAACGTCACGCTGCGTGCGTACGGCTTGCGTCTGAGATGGCCCACGCACCAGATCACCAGTGCCAGTGTCTTCACGGTGGGTGCATGGTGTGAATATGATACCTCGTGCTCGTACAACAGCAGTAAATTAGAGTTGCGTTTGGCTTCGACTCTATATCGGGTGGCCGGGCTACAACAATGCTGTACCAGACGCGATGCCTGCCGTGAAGCCGGAGGCAACTGTCGGCTACAAGCCAAGCCAAGCGCCATACAACGCAGTCACAGCAGCGATGTATTCGAAAAACTGATGCCGGAATGTGATCGATACCTGGAATATGCTATTAATAATATACCTCTTAGGGCGTCTTGAGAGTCTACGCCTGTAGACTGCTGCTGTAAGGAGAACGTAAAAAGCTACATAGCTTGCCGTCCCGTCTAGCCTCCTATTTCATTGTATGATGAGTGACACTAAAAAGTGTAGAGGGACGTTTCCGTCTGGACCGGTTCGCCACCGCGTGTGGAGGGACTCATTCGAGCACCAGCAGGCTGCACAGCAGTCGCGCTACATGCCGCAGCAATGCCGTGCAATTTAAGCTCGTGCTGCTGCTGCTGCTGCTGCTGCTGCTGCTGCTGAGCTGCTTCGTTGTTTCCCTAAACTTCAATGCTAGTAATAGCTCGCCATGTAGCCTGGCGTGATACAAAATCGGCTGCAAACAGCAGTATGCCTTGTCGTGCGTGTGCCATGGTCGTGTCTCGCCCATTTTACACTCCACCAGGCGCTGACGCCATGGATCCGCTGCCTGGAAGCATGGGCCGGACCTCAGGGAAGCCAACAACCCGACGGGCCTTGGCCGACCATGACCCAGCTGTCCACCGCCATCCTCCCGTCATCAACTCCCACTGAAACCCCTCTCGCCGCACACAAAGCGCTGACGGTGATCCTTTTCCGAGTCATGCTGATGGGATCCGAGGTCCAGGGGTCTCCACACCGTGCTCCGGCGGCGGCGGCATGGGCGGCCTGCCGAGCCTATCTTCTCATGCTTTCGCTCCCTGGAGCTGCGGCGTATGGCATCCTCCAGCCTGCCGTGCTTGGTCTGGTGCTGACCAATTTGCGTGCGTGGTGCCGAAGCTCTGCCGTGTACGCCTCGGGTGGGGCGACGGCGGCGGTGGTAATTGAGGGGGTGGGGGATGCGGTAGGTGGGGGGGGGCGGGGGGGGGGGGGGAAGAAACAGGGCCAGCAGAAGCGCAGGCGCGGGGGAGAGGCGGGTGCTGGAAGCGACTCCGAGAGCGATGGAGGAGGAGGGGAGGGAACGAGGGGAGGAGGGAGGGGGGAAGAGACGAACGGTGGCTGTGCGGGGTGGTGGTGGTGGTGAGAGGGGAGGGTCTTGTGGCGACGTCGAGGCGTGTTTGCGGCTGCTGAAGGCGTGCTTGGCTTGTGTACCGTTGGCTTCTCACCAGGTGAGTTTTTGTTGTTGCTTTTTTTCCTGCGGGTGTTTTTCTTGCTGATGTTGTTGCTACTGCTATTGGGAAAGCTTAACTATTTTGGTACTGCACTGTACAGAAACCTAGGTATCACTCTACTTCCAAGAATTTTGTTCCCACACCCGATGTGCCGTCCTAAAGCCTAGACCTTCTGGGGTTCGAATCTTCCCGACTGCAGATGGAGTCGTGCCGTCTTTCTCGTTCGTTGTTCTTGTTATTCTCGATGTTATCGCTGTTGTTGTTGGGAGAGCTACAGCAGTAGTATTATATCGTTTGGGTAGGTTTTAGTAGCGAGTCTGCCCGATTATATGTGGCGGTATCTGGTCTTGCTTGTCTTGGCTTCGCTGGCCCGGATGTAATCGGAGCGGCACCGTGCGCTCGATGCTTTTGCGGGGTGCGTCTGGATCAATTCAATTTGCGGACCAGAGCGCTTATCGCTGCATGGTGCTGTGAGTGGTGGTCCGCCAATGGGCGATTGCCGCGGCTGTCGTAACTCAAGCTTACTCCTCAAGAGCTGCATCCATGTGTTTGGGGAATAATTACTTGAATTTAGTGTGGGATAGCTTTTGCAGTAGCAAAACGGTTGTTAACCCCTTTAGTACCGCAGTCCCGATTTGGGGACAAACCAGTCTAATTCCAAGTGATTTGTCCCCAAAATGGGACTGCGGAACTAAAAAGGGTTAAAGAAACATGCCGTAGCACCAGCGGCCGGCAAAGAGCCAACTTCAACTATTACGGGGGGCCATAGTAAATATGACCAGATATTGTTAGTAAAAATAGATAAATATATAGTTTTTTATGTATACCATAGGTCCTATTAACTATGGACCCCCGTAATACCAGACACTATTTAGGATTTTCATTGACTGGGCCGCCCGTGTATCTGAGACTTTACCCGATTGACCCGCCTACTGTCCTGATAGCCGTCAACCGTTTGCGATCGCCCCCGGCGGTGCATCACACACCCTATTCCCACCACCACTGACATTGACTGCCTTGCGCTTTTTTTCTTCATTTTTTTTTCATATTTGTTTCTCAGGACTTGACGGTTAAGCTGAGCGAGGTGCTCGTCGCCATAGCCGTTGTGGCGACTGTTGAGGGCTCTCCCTCGCTGGCCGACCTCGCCTCTTCGACCATGGTTGAGCTGGTGACGGGCCCGTCCGGGTACAATGAGACCACGCATGGCGCAGCGCTGCAGGCACTAATGCCGGTCCTGCTCATGTCCGCCGGAAAAGCGGACGTGCCCCCGAGGTCAGTCGCGTGGTCGGTATCTCCAGGGGGGGGGGGGGGGTGGTCGGTTCTCGTTGGTTGGTTGGCTGGCGCCGGCGGCTGGTTGATCTACGAAACGGAGGCGTTATCGATGCCGAGCTATCTCCGTTATTGCTGTTTTATATTTTTCGTATATACTCGATTTTCGTTCGCCATTTTTCGTTTTGTTTTTCGCCCGTCGCTCGTTAGTTTGTTTTGCTATTTTTTTTTCGGCGATCGGATTTTTTTTATTTCGTTCTTTCCTCCCCCTACTTCGACAGGAATAAGGACTGCCTTAAAGCACACGACGTCGCCTTCGAGATCGCCAAAGTGATCGCTATCGCCCTCAGGAACGTCTCCCAAGAACGTCGTGAAAACCGGGGATCCACCCCGAGCATCCCCGGAGCCGCAAACAACGAACAAAATGCCGGGTCCACTCCTGCCCCTGCCAACAGCTCGGCTTTCGCGGGAGGGGATGATGCTAGTCGATCCCCTGCCTCGGAGAGCGGGTCGGCTGGCCCGGACAGCGGCACGAGGGCGCCTGCGGCGGTGACTGACCAAGCACAGGATAAGCCTAGTCCTGTGTTGACCATGCTGCAACACCTTTGTGTGTCGGCCCCGGAGCGTGCGGAGGGGAGGGCCAAGGTTGCGGGAGGTTTGAAGGGGCTACTACCGGAGCTGGAGGAGTCAGACCGTGCACGGTTTGTCGTGTTCCTGGTCAAGGTGCGTGATTCTTCTGGATGTACAGCACTTTACAAAGGTCATCAGAGTACCGGTACCAATCCTCGGAACTCTTGCCAATGACTCGCCAGTACCAGTCTCTTTGGGAGGACCCAGTCCCGAGAGTACCTTGGGGGATGGAAAGACCGAGTCCCGCCAGTCTCCAGGGTACGACAAGACGGATGACTGGTACTCTGAGGTTTGGTACTCTGTCGAGCCTTGCAACACTACCCACTAGGCTATGATACATATGCAGTCATGTGGAGTCTACGTATCTAGCGGATAGTGGTATACAACCAACAAAATACTGGTAGGATCACATTTTGCTTTGGGGCTCGATTCTTGTCTCGCTGGCCTTGATCGCCGGGACGCGCCCCCCACCACGCACGGAGTACAACACTTCGCTGGTCGAGATTTTATTACGTTCGAGCCGTGTCGTCCCGAAGAAGGAGATGATGCCAGTGGGAATCGAACCCCTGCGTTTCATGCTCAGAAGCGGACGGTCTACCTCAAGCCTTACAGGGAAAAAGCTGCAGTCCCATTTTGGGAACAAAACCAGTCAAATTTCAAGTAATTTTCCCATAAAAAAGGGACTGCAGTTTGGCCTACATGGGTTAATCCTCTTGGGACTTCAGAGGGAACACTGAAACGACACAAAAATTGTTAATTACAGCGAATGGCCACTGGATGATAAAAGTAATGGTGTCCGAGTTACAATGGTTGAATACAAGGGAGTCGTATAGACGGTACGGGTGCAGCATGATCCTACCCGTACAACAGTAATGGTGGGCGCTCACGCTGCTCTTCGTAGACGGTTGATAACACCCATGTTAGCAACCATCGTTTTTGGTCGCTATGTCGGGGTCCCGAAGGGGTTAAGGGCACGCGCAGTCTCGTGCCTTCGCATGGGTTTTTACGCGAGTTTTGCTTGTTTTGTTGTTTTTCCCTTTCTGGGTAGTGTGTGGGCGGCGCTTGTTTTTTTTTTGTCGTCCGATCGTTTTGCCGTGGTGTACTATTATATTAGTATGTTGTTCGCACCATGTTATTTTTAGTTGCAATCGCTTTCTGAGTGTCGGCTTGTGAGCTGTGACGAAGAAAAGTCTGTGTCTTATCTAGGTTTCGCTGTGGTTGACAGACCAACCCCCTTCGCCCTTCGCAGTTGCTTCCACGTTTATAAAGGATTGAGAGTGGCGTTCCTGGCTGAGCGCAAATGCTTGACTGTAAATTCTTACGATTTAGAAAATCTCAGTCTGGAATTCCTAACTCCGAAATTCCCAACTCGTATCGCTTACAGCAGTGCAACTCCGATTGACCTATTGGCCCTTGTAAGGATGCGTCAACTGCACCTCGTACAGAACTACGTATTCCAACCTTTTTTATCCCTGGGTAGAGTTGCTGCGTTCCTAAAGGATGAATCAGTTAGTCGGAGTTGCACTACAGTAGTACGCGATACGTGTTGGGAGAAATTGGGGGCTAACGGTTTCAGGCTGAGATTCTCTAATTTTTTTCGAATTTACAGCTGAGCATTTGTGCTCAGCGAGGAGCGATAATCTCAGCCCCTATACAACACCCTTTGAAAGCCAATGCTCAATGTTGTCGTCACAATAAGCCGCGAGCCCTGGCCGGGATAGGAGATTCTTAACCGCTGTCGCGTAGGACTCACCGTATCGTAGAGTCGCACCGACAGGCAGTCGATTTCTTGACGCCACGAGCGATCGAAACATGTCGCGAGCTGGCGGGAAGCGCACTAACGGGCATGATATCGTCCGAATTTCGCCTTGCGCTGCCATCCACCCCCCGTCTACTGCAACAGCGGTCGTCGACACACCCGTCGCCACTTTTTCCTGGCTCCTTACGATAGGCGTCAGCTCCTGCTCGTCGACGTAACCCTCTGCTCCTCGCTCACTTCCCGGATTTTACCCCCTCCCTCCCGGTTTCTGTCATCCCTTCCCGCCGTTTTTTTTTGCCGATGCCAGCTATCTCGGAGCGCGCGCATCACACACCGCTGCGTCGCTGTCGAATTATCTTCTCGCCTTCTCACGGAGACGTGGCCTTGGGGCAGCAGCGATGGCGACGTCGGCGGGGGGGAGGGAGGGAAGCCGTCCCCCTCCGCTCCGAGCGGACCCGGGGCTGTCGATACTTCATCCCCTGGTTTTGGAGACGGAGGCGGTATGGCGATGTTGGGCCTGGTCGTGGCGCGGGCGGGTGACAGAGCTCCTACCGTCAGGTGGGAGTTAAAGCAATGGATGGGACAATTCCGCAATTATTTTTCTTTGTTGATATTAATATTTGTTTTGCCATCTTTTTCTTTGCGGTTGATATTACATCGTAATGCGTGCGAATTTTCTCGGATCTTTCGAGAGCTCGGAATGTGCCGCAACGCACGTGGGTTGTTTATCGTGTGTAGGTACTTGTGTGTATTTTACGACTTGACCCAGCTTCGACACAATGGTTGATAGTCCACACAAACTTCTTGATACGTTCTTGAAATTTCCAAGAGATTTCCCAGGCAGTCAGGGTTCAGGTTAAGGTTGAGGTTTTAGGTCAAGCATTTCAATCATTCTATCGGAGCTGGGCCAAGGTCTAGACAGTCCTCCACCTAAGAAAATCGTCATTTTCCATCGACATCATCTCGAAATGTGGGGACGGTTATGAGGCATCCGCGCCTCTCCCTGTTCTTGTTTCGTCCTTTCCCCTCCCCCTCCTGTTCACCACCCCCCCCCTCCCCCTGTTCATATCTCTGCCCCTCCCCTTCCCCTGTGCTCATATTTCTGAAGGATCGTATCACGTAGCGTGTATATGGTATGGCACCCAGGAGGCAGTTGCGTATTATACCCGTTGCTGCCTCTGGAAGTTGCCACACCAGAAAGCAAGCCGATGAACTCGACGCTGCCGTCCAAATGCAACGAGTTCCTCCTCATAAGTGGTTCTTTATTTCCGCGTGGCTCTATAGCGCGGCTACGGTACGCGACATCGGTCAGTAATCTTCTGTTCCGGCTAAAGCTCGCGGCTTATTGTGATGTCAACGTTGAGGATAAGCTCTTCAAGGCTGTTCTTTAGGATTGAGAGAGGCGTTCCTCGCTGAACAGAAACGCTTGCAGTAGCTGTGAATTCTTGAAGTTTGGAAAATCTCAGCCTGAAATTCCCAACTCCCATATTGTTGAACAAATGTCGCTTGATGCATATGATACCAGGTATACTATATCTATAAAACGTGCCTATATCACGTGACTGTATTTTGTGACTACAGTGCGGGCCACTCAATAAGAAACCGAGCAACGTCGGCATCTTACATGAAGATGCGTTTGTGTGCGCCGCCCTGAAGCAAGGCAAGCCTAGATTTACACGGCAGTAAGAAATTCGCGGGTCCCTGCACTGAAGTCATTGTGGAACGCACCCATTCTTGAATAAGAACCCCAGCCCGGAACAACTTTCCTGTTTCTTTTTTTTTATTAAAATTATTAGGTACCATCTACTCTGAATATTACGGGGGACTATAGTAAATAGGACCAAATATTGTTAGTAAAAATAGGTCAATGTTTAGGTTTTTTATGTATGCCATAGGTCCTATTAACTATGGATCCCCGTAAGGCCGTTTCCTTTGCGGTTCGATTTTTGAGCTTCAGATTTTGACCCGATGGCATTTTCAGATATGAACTTGGCAAATCAAAAGAGTCTTCCTATGCGGAAAAATCAGATTTATTGTGCGTGTAGAGATTCGAGCAAAGGCCGAGACCAACTGCTGTTATTGTGGTTTGGCACCGCGAAGAGACGCGCTGGGTGCGCTGCCCTGCGCGTAGGACCCAAGCGTCCGAGCCCACGCTGACTGCCTCTGGTCTGGCGGCGAAGAGATGTGGCGAGTGCGCTAGAGTCAACCTGTCCTGGTATTTTGTGTTTGATTTTGTGAGTGACTGCGGCTACTGCTGCTGCTGCTGTACAGCAGTGTAGTCTACGAGTAAGTATCCACGGAGAGGCGCGTGCCGAGTGCGCTTCTCTTGGTCTCTAGGCCCGAGCCCGCGCCAGCCGACTCTAGTCTGGCCACGGAGGGACGCGCCGTCCGCGCGTCGGGCGCGAAGCAACGTCGCTATACAGCTGTATCGCCATCCAACTCATCGATCGTTCTGCTGCTGTTTGCTGTCGTAGATAACATCTTGATTTCGGAGAGCATGCCATTTTTCGATTTGAAAATCTGATGACTCAGATCGTCGGACTTGGGTCATCGGATTCTCGAATCGAAAAAAATTCGGTCGGATTTTGCATATTTGGACTGCATAAGCAGGGTCATTTATTTTTGAGATCGAAAAATACAAATCTGAGGCTCGAAATCGGACCGCATAGAAAACGGCCAAATAGTGTACCAGGTATATGCCACTGTGTCCCGGAATATAAACATACTTTGTTTTTTAATATTTAGTCCGAAATTTCACTGCATTTGTAGACAGAGTGATCCCAATTTTTTTTTTTTTTTATAGGGACTTAGGGGTAGGGTACAACGCCACTAACTATAACGTGATTCTATAACGTGACTCGACGACTGTGCCAGGTCGAAGGCTTCATCGACTCTGGCGGACGTCCTGTCAGGGGTGCAGGGAGGACAGGCCGGCTACACTGGACTGGCTTTGCGGAAGGCGGTTGTCGAGCTGTGCGGGTGGGGCGGGGCGAGTGATGGAGGCGGCGGCGGCGGCGGCGGCGGCAGTGGGCAAGCAGGGCCTTTGCTGGAGGTTGTCCGCAGCCGGGTGCAGGTGATGTTTCGTTGGTAATGGTGTTGGTGTGGTGTGCGTGGTGTCCGTGATGGTGGTGATTGAATGGGTGTTGGTCGTTCGGAGTGGTTTCACCTGCAGCACGTCTCGTGCGCGGACTTACGCTCTGGGCCGTAGGCTATACTGTCGCTGTACAGCTGAGGGCATGGCACGCCCATGCGCAGCAGTGTCGTTGGTTGTGTGGTATTGGTGGGGGTGGCTGGTTGTCGGTAGAGTGTTGGTGTTGTTGTGCGGTTGCCGCTGTACTGCCGGTATTTTTGGCTTATGCATACCGGTACTAGAAAGGGACCACTACCGGCACCCTTTTACTTCTGGACTGCCCACAGACACACGTCTCACTCTAATTCCAAGTAATTTGTGCTCCAAACGAGAGCGCAGTCCTGAAGAGGTTAGCTCCCCAATCGTTACTTGTCTGACCGCCACGTCTCGACCCGCCACCGCTAACGTCCTCCCCGCGAGTTATCAATCGCCACCTGCCTGACCGCCGCTCCTCAACCGTCATATTTCCGACCGTTGATGCCCTTGTTTTTCGCTGCAACGGCTTTGCACCTAAAGAACTGCACCCGTAATTTTGGGACACTGACGTACCAGGTACTTCTTGAAATTAGGGTGGAAGACTTTTTTTTCAGTCGTGTAAGCGTTGGCCGTCGCCTCTCTGACCACCAAGGACCAACGTTCATACTTGTATTTTTTTGCTTGCCACGTCACAACGGTCACGTTTTTCACCGGCACGGACCCACTGCTCTTAACGGACACATTACAGGACGAAAAGGCTAGCGTGAGAAGGAACGCCGTGCCCGCCCTGGAAGCCCTTCTTGGGTTTTCTCCTGCATTTAGCGGCGTTGCGGTTGAAGGCGTGCGGGGGGGCGCGACGTCGGAACACGCGGCGGAACTCTCGCTGCTTCAGGAAAGGTGTAACGACGTTTTCTCTCTCCACGCGGAAGGTGAGGTTGTGGGATTACACGAAACGTCACAATTACGTCACACCACTCTGGGCGTAAATATAGAAACCGTTTTGTACTCGTATTAAAGTCTGGAAAGTGCTTATATTTCCGCCTATTAATAGCGTGGTATTGTACTGTACGTCGTACTGGTACCAAGTATCTCTTCTCGCTCTCTATATCATAAGTTTTTTCTCAGTTCGAAACTCTTCTACAGCATGTTTCGTTCACTTGTAGTACAATACTCGCGACTGATTTATCTGTAGCTCTGTCAGCTGGCTAAATTGAAGTTGGGTATCGACTTATCATTTACATTTACTGTAGTCGAATTCGCAGCTGTCCTGAACTATCGTCGATAATTTGCCCCTCCTCTTCTTCCTCCTCTTCCTCACCCGACCCCCTCCTCCCTCCATATTCTCGCCCTCCTTCTCATCCTCCTCTTATTCGTCTCCCTCCTACTCCTCCCCCTCCCGCGCCCCGCCCCCCCCACTCCTCCTGCACCTTCCTGCGTCATTCGCGCGCCATCATAACGACGTTTTTGGAATGAAACTGTTGTCGTTGTGTCAGGCCGCCATGACCGCGCTGTCTTCACTGCTGATGACGAGACCCGCAGACGCTTATCTGCAGACCGCTTGGGTAGCCTCGGTTCTACCCCTCGCCAGCGACCCGGAGCAGGCATGCCAGGTGAGGTTGCATCTTGTCTCGAGGCAGCGGCTGTGATGGTGCCGCTCAAGCCTTATTCATGTGCACATTTTTTTTTTTTTCAAGAAATTCTCTTGCAGTGTTTTTTTTTCTTTTTTGTATAGTCGTACCGGATATTTGTTTTGTTTTTTTTCCTAATAGCTTCGGTAGTTGTCTTCGATTTGTTTTTGTTTTCTCTCCCCCCTCGTCCCCGTCCGTCCCTCCCTCCCTCCCCGCCCCCCTCAAACGCCCTCCATTTCTTTACGGCGTGGCGTTTGTCGCACCCAAGCGGCGCCTTTCCCCCTGCTTCCCTGTGATTTAACGCCTTTCTTTCCCTGCCCTGCTGATACATACCAGGTATAGTATGCATGCATATTTTCTTTAGAGTTCAAAATCTTGCGGTATCCACGCCTCTTTTTTTTCAGTTGTTTTACTAGCGCTGTGAGTAAGGCATGCGGTGGCGGGACTTGGAAGCCACGTTATTGGTTGGGTGCCAAGGCAAGCCAACTAGTTGCTATTGATAGTTGGGTGTCCAAGTAAGCCAACTAGTTGTTAGTTGGGTGCCGAAGTTAGCCAACTTTTAATGGTGGGTACCGAAGTGAGTCAAATAGTTATTAGTTCGGTGCCGAAGTAAGCCAACTATTACGGGGGGCTATAGTATATAGGACCTTCGGTACACGCAAAAACCTATATATTAACCGACTTTTACTAACAATATTTGGTCATATTTACTATGGTCCCCCGTAATAGTTGTTAGTTGGGTGCCGAAGCAATCCAACTAGTTGCTAGTTGGTTTCTGAAGCAAACCAACTAGTTATTAGTTGGGGGCCGAAGTAAGCCAACCAACTGTCTTGTTGATAGTATATACCTCGCATACCGGTATAATATATCAATAAAACCCAAGCGTCGATCCACATCTAGCCAGTCAGGTACGGCACCGGTGGAACAGATATGCAGAACTCCGCGATTTTCCACACGCAACAATCGAAGAACTGCAATACCTATTTAGCCAACTACTAACTGAGTCGGTGACTCATTTTCATCAACCAGTTTATCTCACTGATAACTGCAGTGCCTAGCCAACTAAGATATATTCATAGTCGGTGGTATATCAACTCACAGATAACTGTAACACCCATCTATTACGGGGGACCATAGTAAATAGGACCTACGGTACACTCAAAAACCTATATATTTACCTGTTTTTACTAACAATATTTGGTCCTATTTACTATGGTCCCCCGTAATAGTCAACAAATATCTAGTAGGCGACTTATCGTCGACCAATTGAACTCACATATAACTGCACAGTAGTGGTGTACCGATTTTTATGACCATCCAGATTAAGACAATCGTAGGGGCAAGACCAGGTTTTAAATCGGCGTGTCACGAGAAAAAACTCCTCGGAGTCAAGTCTGGGATATTTTTTTTCAGTGCAGTAACAGATAAGACCATGGTAGAGATGAGACAACGTTTTTGCTTGTCAAGGGGTGGTCTTAAAATGAATGCACCACTGTAAACCCTACGTAGCCAACTATCACGGGGGTCCATAGTTAACAGGACCTATTGCATGCATAAAAACCTACATATTTAGGTAATTTTACTAACAATATTTGGTCCTGTTTACTATGGTCCCCCGTAATAGTAACTAATCGGCGACATATTTTGATAGTCAGCCAACCCAACTCACAGGCTTTACCTTGACATATACGTTTTATTGCAGAACCGGCTGGTGGAAATCGTACGAACCGTGCTGCTGGACCGAGTTGTCGACTGGCACCGCGCGGAGATTGGGTTGGAGAAGGCGAAAGGTGGTCGTCTCGCCAAGGGCAAGGCTGGCGCTAGCTCGGGCGAGGGTGCTGAGAGGGTTTCCAGTGTGTGGTCGCTTTTGGCGAAGGCGGGGGAAGGGGATGCCCACAAGTGTCTCAAGAAGGTGGGTGGGGTTTTGGAGATGGTGGTAGGTTTGGCGCGGTACGATTGCTTGGTTGCTTGGTTTTTGCCGATCAGTTCGTTCGTTGATGGGCTGAATAACTGGTTGGATGATGAGCTGAATAGCTGCTTTGTTCATGGGCTGATGAATTGTTTTGTTGATGAGCTGACCATTAGTTGGTTGGTAGCTGGGCCGATTAGCTATTAATCCGTTGATCAGTCTGTAGGTTTTATGGGTTGGATGTTGTGAAATTTGGTTTGTTGGTTGTTTCGAGTGGTTGGTATATTGATTGGTTGAGTCTTTGATTGGTTGGTTGATCGATCGATCAGGTGATGCAGCCCAAGGTAACTCCCAACAACCAGGGACGACAGAAGTCCAAAGACAGATGCTCCTAACTTTGAGAATCGATGAAAGTGTGGCCCTATGGCCCAGGTGGACATCGAACAACACGTAAAACAACAAAGGGTGTTGTAACGATATTTCGTACCATGCGCACAAAGAGGGTGTCGGTGTTGTCCTCCCTGCGCTGAGTGGTGTACAGTTGTATGCATTATATTACGGGGGACCATAGTAAATAGGACCTACGGTACACACAATAACCAATACATTTCCCTATTTTTACTAGCAATATTTGGTCTTATTTACTATGGTCCCCCGAAATAGTAGATGGCCTTACGGTAAATACTCACACGGCCGTGTATACCGTACCGTATCACACCCCCGGTGATAATATAGCACACCCCCACGACACAAATTTTACGAGCGCAGCTTCTCTGTTCAAGGGGGAAGTTGCAGACGCCGAGCGAAGTGCCAACATGTGTTTGCGTTTATTCTTCCCATTGGCCGCGCCTCTAGTATGGCTGTGGTGGTAATGATGACAACTGTAGAGTACGTGGTGCACACTGAATAACCCCCCCACACACACCCCTGATCGGCCTTGTCAAGCTATCGAAACCCTTGTCCTTTTACAGGAATCATATTTTTGCCGGCCTGGTGCTGAGCTTTCTGCGTTCTATCATCGTTTTTGTTGGTGTTAACCATCTTGGGACTCCAAAGGGGAAAAAATGGCGAAGTAGAGTGACGCTTACAGCAACCATTGTGGCCACTGCGTGATCGGGGAATGGTGATACGAACTGGTATCCGAGCTACAATGGTTGAATGCAGGGACTCGTATGGACGGCAAGGGCGCACAATGATCCCACGCGTACAACAGTATTGCTGGGCGATGACGCTGCTCTTCGTAGATGGTTGATAACACCCAAGTTACCAACGATTGTTTTTGGTCGATGTCTAAAGGGTACCAAATGGGTTCATGTATGTATATGTCATCACGCATCTCTCGCCCCCCCTCCACCCCCGATACGACTACGGCCATGCGTGACATGAGTACCCCCCCCCCCCCTTCCCCCCCCCGCGCACGCGCTTATATCGGCCTTCCCAGGCTATCGCGACCCTTATGCTTCAGAAGGACCCGGTGTATAGGGCAGGGCCTCTGCTCAACGCTCTAAGGTCGGCGGCCGTGGTGGCACTTCCCCCCAAAGCTCCTGGCGGGGAGGGGGAAGGACAAGAGGAGTCAGAGGCGGACGAGGCGGTAAGATAAGGGGAGAGGAGTTGAGACGTGTGGAGGCGGGGCGGAGGCGCGCGGGGGGGGGGGAGGGTGTAGTCATTGTCATTCATGACCGTAGTCGTATGACCATAGACCCTCGCATCCCTACAATGCCGGGACGGAGCATATCGTTTTTTTTTATTTGACCAGGCAGATGGTGCTTAACCTCTCTAGTGCTGCAACCTCTTTTTTTGGGTTAAACTACTTGGAATTAGTGTCGGATTATTGGTTGCATTAGTGAGTCTTTTGGTTTTCGTGAACAGCTGGATATTTGCCGGGTGCTTGCTTTCTTCCGTCTTTGCTCGCTTGATTACTTGATTGCTTGCCTTTTTGCTCACCCAGCGATTGGTCGAGCGTTTGTGACGGATGGTTTCGTTTTTCCCTGTCACCGGTTTTCCACTGGTCGTGTCTGGCTTTTTTGGCAGGGGGGTTGGGACGCAGGAGACCTTCGGCTGCTCTCGCTCGCGCAGGACCTACCGCGCGCATCCCTGACGACGATTCGGAGAGGAACGTGGGCACTCCTGGAGGCGTTTCTTGATCGGAACCCGTCCCCGGGTGGCGGGTGAGAAAACTACTGTATATTACTGAAAGTAATTTTACCTGGTATATATTTTAGGCTACCATGGCTTTGGAAGCGCTGCCAATTTTTTTTTTTCGTTCTTTGTCTCGTCCGTGTTCGTGCGGGGAGATATAGTAAACAGGACCAAAGCTGCTTATTCAACATAGTGGAACATGTAGGTTTTTGTGTGTGTAGTGGGTCCTGAATACTGCTGTTATCCCCCGCAATAGTTTTTATTGTTTACGTTCGTGCTCTTGTTTCGTTCTTAGTTGGTTCATGTTCTCGTCCATGTTATGTTCGTGCTCTTGCTTTTCGTTCTTGTACATGATTTCGTGCTTGTTCTCAGGGGAGGACATTCGGTTCTTTCAAATTGACTTGATTTCTTTTTTCTAATTTAATTTAAGGCCCATCTTATCGAGGACTTTTGGTTCTTTCAATTTGACTTGATTATTTTTTTCTAATTTAATTTGCATCTGATTGAACGAGATTTAGTGTTCCCCGTTAAGATGTTAGGCCGTTTCCTACGCGGTTTGATTTTTGAGCTTCAGATTTTGACCCGATGGCATTTTCAGATATGAGCTTGACAAATCGAAAGGGTCTTCCTATGCGGAAAAAACAAATTTATTGTGCGTGTAGAGATTCGAGCAAACGCCGAGACCAACTGCTGTTTTCGTGATTTGGCGCCGCGAAGAGACGCGCTGGGTGCGCTGCCCTGCGCGTAGGACCCAAGCGTCCGAGCCCACGCTGATTGCCTCTAGTCTGGCGGCGAAGAGACGTGGCGAGTGCGCTAGAGTCAACTTGTCTTGGTATTTTGTGTTTCATTTTGTGACTTGACTGCTGCTGCTTCTTCTGCTGTACAGCTGCAGTGTAGTCTACGAGTACGTATCCACGGAGAGGCGCGTGCCGAGTGCGCTTCTCTTGGTCTCTAGGCCCGAGCCCGCGCCAGCCGACTCTAGTCTGGCCACGGAGGGACGCGCCGTCCGCGCGTCGGGCGCGAAGCAACGCCGCTATACAGCTGTATCACCATCCAACTCATCGATCGTTCTGCTGCTGTTTGCTGTCGTGGATAACATCTTGAATTTAGAGAGCATGCCATTTTTCGATTTGAAAATCTGATGACCCAGGTCGTCGGATTGTGGGTGGGTCATCGGATTCTCAATCGAAAAGTTTCCGGTCGGATTTTGCATATTTGGACTGCATAAGCAGGGTCATTCGTTTTTGAGATCGAAAAATACAAATCTGAGGCTCGAAATCGAACCGCATAGGAAAACAGCCTTGGTTTTTTCATGCTCTTGTTCTTACGTCTTGTTCTTCTCCTTGTTCTTCTTTTTGTTTTTTTCTCGTTTTCGTGCGGTCTTTTTGTCGTTGATCGATCGACCGACCGCGGCATCTTGCAGGGTCACGAAGAAGGATTGCCCCGACATGGACCCGATGTTCGTGGTGCGGTGCTGGAACCGAGTGAGAGGGCACATCGTGCGGGAAGCGCTCTCGGAGGATAGCAGCGGTGGCGGTGGTGAGCACACGGTCTGGTGTCGGGGCAATTAGGCTTACGCTTGGCGTAGCTTATCATTTTGTTGTGTTATTCTCCTTGCGGGTCTCCATCGTAGTCTCGAGAGGATAAGGCCAGGGTGTACAACCCCGCTACGTACGGAGTTAGAGATATTGCTGCAACGCTCACGATGCGGGGAGAACATGCGTGGTATGTTCCTTGCGTTCAGAGTCGGCCATTTGTTTGCACAAGCGAATGAATGGGTTGCGTCAAGCTGCAGCTGTGTACTACAGCAGTAGTAGAGACCGTGTTTTATTCATACGAGGCCAGGTGTTTAATGTCTTAGGTTGTCCACGCCTTCCGCGGCACAATCACGCCGCATGTAACCGAGTGTGCATGATCGAACCGATCGCGCCTTTATTCGGTGTAGCGTTAGCGTTGGGCGCTTGTACTCTATCACAGGCAAACATGTCATATCATATAGTCAGAGCCAGATATGGCATGTGAACAAAGGAAAGGGGGTGCATGTTTTCGGGGTCCATCATGGATTTCGAGTACAACACATTACTATTGCCCCCCGTACTTCAAGGAATCTGGATGCCGTTGCGAGGCCTATCTCTCCTCCCCGCTCCCCGGTAAGTGTTTCCTTCTCACGAAAAAAAAGCGAACGTTCTTCCTCCTCCGCCCCAACCCCACTTCACCCCCCCCCCCCCCCCCCCCTATGTATATTGTACACATACATGTTGGGTTGGCGTCGGTTGGCAACGACACTGTAAAGCATGCCGCTCACTACGTGAACTAGACAACCGCGGTACTGTTTTTTTTTCCGGTGGTCGGTCACAGCTGGTGGTGGAGTTGGATCGTGTGTGCGGGGTGGAGATCCTTCACTCCGCACAAGGGGAACGATCGTGTCACGTACCTGGTGGTGTTTATGGTAAGGCACCCAAGAGGCAGTTACATAGTACTCCCATTGCTGCCTCTGGAAGTGGCTACACCGGAAATTAATGAACTCATTGAGGCTGTCATCCATAGGCAAGTCGGCCTCACGAACGGTCTTTACTAGGATGCAGCTCACCCTTCATGCGAGTCGCCGAACACCTCACGGCGCTTCGCGCTTGGTGCAAGTAATGTCTGCCTGGTCGGCCAAACCCGACGTGCTCCGTACCGGCATTGAAGGGATGCGAGGGTCTATGGTCATATGACTGAGGCCATGCATGATATCGAGTATACCCCCACCCCCGCCCCCGCACCCACCTTCATCCAGCTCCGTTTCGAAAGGGATGCGTGGTCAATGGTGTAATGATGAAGGAAAGCGACAAACGAGTACGGTTCCCGCCGCCACCTCCATCCCTCCCTATCCCCCCCCCCTCCCCCATCCTATCGTCCTCCTACCCCACCTCCCCCGTCCACCATCCCCCCCAATCCCAACATTAATGTTTTGATACCTGTTTTGGGCTGTGCCAGGGGATGGTGAGCTATCGTCCCCTGAATCGGAGGAGGCGTTTGAGTCTGACGGCCGCCGTGTGCTGGGGGTCCTGGCGCGACTGGCGTGGTCGGTGCCGGCGGAAGTGGCCACACCGCTCGCAGAAAACCTTCTGGAGATGCTTTTGGACCTTGTGGCTCGTCCGGAGACATCGTCGGCTCTCGTTGGCGCTTTGCACATGCTGTGCTTCGCGAAGGTCGGGCGACTGAGTGGGGTATATAGTAGCTCTTTGTGTTTATTCTTTTAGTTTTTTTTTTAATTGTTGTGTTTCCCGCTGTACTTGTTCTATTTTTTGTATTTTAGTTGTACTTTTTTAGTAGATAGTATGTACAGCATATATTGTACCTGGTATACAAGGTAGTGGTAGATATCGATATCGGAATGGAGTACATTACGACATCCATAAATTGAAAACGGTGTCACTACTGTACAATTTCGATATCATACCTGGTACGAATAGATATTTTTTTTTTACATCGTCCGGTTTCAGCATAACACGTACGGGGATGCCAGGAGATGGGGAGCAAGACTCGTTCGATACGATCGTATCGGAAAACCGATATGTCGAAATTCCGATAAATCGAAATTTCGATAGTTTGATATGTCGAAATTCTGATACGATATCTTACACTATCAGGCAATGTGCACGCGCCTAATGGATGGTTTCGGTTGGTATTGGGCTGGTTCCGAAACTTTTCCATTTACTGATTTAGTTATTTTGTGACGTATCGACGCATGGCATGGGCATGGCGGCTTATCGGCATGACAATCCGATTGAGCGCATAGGTGTTCGCCGATATCTATCGATCGGTCTAGTGCTATCTAATTATCGGTATATCGATGAGTCCATTTATCGATTTATCGATATATCGACGTAACTTTCTTTTGTTAAAAACCCTCTGTTCGTCCCCTGTCCCCTCCACCATGTTTTCATGTATTGTTGCAAATGCTTGAGCTGTGAGTCCGACCGATTGAGTGGTCAATACTCAACTTTGCAATCTGCGTCGTAAATCCCGCGCGCTTGTTCTGCATCCCTTTCTTCATAAGGTGCTTGTGCATTCTGTTTTTTTTACGGTATTTGCGGGGCGTTTTCTGCATGTTTCATTCTTAATTTATTTTATTTTCAGGCCGATTCGGAGGAAAGCGGGGCGGCCATGTGTAACGCTTGGGCGAACCACGCCCTGTCGGCGTTCGAGGGCCTGCTGGATGTTTTCGTCTACCAGGGGAGCGGAGCTCTTCAAGACCACACTGGCGCGAGGTAACCTTACTACCGTAAGATTCGTTTGTTCATGTTAATAATTGACGTAAATATTTTTATTCCTTGATTTGATACCAGGTACATACTGGTTCATGCTGGTTTTTCTTCTTCCTACTGGCTCTATGAGGGATCGAGATTTGAGCTTAACATTTCTGGCGATAAAACGTAGGAAGGAAAATTACGAGGAAATCCATGCGTCTTTTTGTTTAGACGACGCCCAAAAATTGGAACTCCTTTCGATGACTGTAGCGACCGACCGACCGACCGACCACGAACGCACTCAAGTTGATGGCAGTTTCAAATGTCCTGCTGCGCTCGTTCCTGGCGACGGCTAAGCTATCTTGATCATAGGAGTGTGGTGTGCTGGACTACCATTCATGCCGTACTGTTCTATGGTGCACCAGTAGTCAGCAGTGTTTTGGAGGTGTGGGTGCGAATAGTGGAGAGTAGTTTGGTGAAATAGGGTTGGGTGGCGTGGGATATGCTGTTGCTTGTTGTGGAGTAAGCAAGGCGTACTGTGCTTCAGTCTGTATTGTTGGTGCCTCAGGCTGTTTTCGTTGCTCGTTTTCCATGACTAATCGCGGGCGAAGCATATCTCGATTATCAGCAGTATATACGTCGGTCGATTTCGTGCGCTTTTTTGTCATTTATTTGTAGCCTCACCGCCATGACCATTTACTGATGTGCTGGTTGCTGACTAGTTGAATGTTACACCGACGGTTTCGATTTGCGTGTCTTCCGCCGCTGATCTGCCAGGGCTTGCGGGTTCGACATGGCCCGCCTCGTGGAGCGGCTGCTGTTTGCCGTCGGAGAGGTAGTGGTCGTCGGCTTCACGGGAAAGGTCAGCGAAAGAAATAACTATGGACACACACCACCCCCATCTGCCGCGCGCGCCCGCCCTTATTCGACACGCCTCCGTGCACATGTCGGTGGATGCGTGCAGTTGGATTATTATTTTCGAGCGTTGTGTCAGCACTCGAACCCGGCGCACACGCTGACTCTCAATTTTTTTCCGCACCTCGGACAGATGATCTATAGATCATGATCTATCTGATCTGTCTACAGATAGATGATCTAGTTCCTCACGTGCCGTTGTGAGAGTGTGTGCAGGATCTGCCTTATAGGGCAGATAGATCACACCCAGGAAACATGTGCTAGATAGATCATGCAGGACATGCAGGTCCCACCCGGTAACATAAGCTGTTAGTAGATCATACAGATCATACAAGGCATTAATAGATCTATCTATCTGCCCTGAAATATCTAGGTACATAACTCTTTTATGGCCGCAGTCCTGTTTTGGGGACAAAACACTTAGAATTAGAGTGCATTGTCCCCGAAACGGAACTGCACTATACCTCAGAAGAGTCAAGTGGGAATCGATGATCTATCCGAGAGGTGGGAAATTCTCGAACCCGAGTCAAACGACATGTTGTATTTTCATTTTTTTTTTTAAACTTGTGTTTGATGAACACGTACGTGAATCTGGCTGACACATGGACAGGAGGAGGCGGCAGGTCCATCTGAGCCCCAAGCGGCGGGTGGTAACGGCGGGGCTGCGGTACTTGTTCGTCCTACCGCCTCTCCGCGTCTGATCAAGCTCGTGCAGGTGGGAGATACATATAGGGGGCACTGGTTGGGACAGCAGTGGAGGGGTAGCGCGGGGGGGGGGGGGGGGGGGGGGGGGGGGGGGGGGGGGGGGGGGGCGTACTCGTTTGTTGCTTTCCTTAGTGATTTGGCCATTGACCACGGATCCCTTTCGAGATGGAGCGAGGGGGGGCGGATAGAGAGGGTCGGAGAGGGGGGGGGGTACTCGATCTCATGCATGGCTGTAGTCGTATGACCATAGACCCTCGCATCCCTACAATGCCGGGACGGAGCACGTCGGGTTCTCACTTAACACAGGTGAGGGTCGAGAGGCAAGGAGAGAGAAGGAGGGGTGAGTTGCGGCAGTGGGCGAGGGGTAGCGATGGAGGCAGTCAAGGAAGGAAGGGGTAGAGAGGGGGGGAACGATAGAGCCGTGTTGTAGATGAACAGTTTTTTTGCTCTCGTCGTTGAGGAGAATATCAGTAGAGAGACATGCGGCAGGGGAGGGGGGTGTGGAGAGGAGAGCCGTTGATGTAGAAATACGTTGTTCTGCTGAGTTTGCGGTATATTTTTGTTTGTTGTAGTAGTACGGACTGCTGTACATAGAGCCTGCTTGGCATTGTATTTTACTTCCGTGTGCTTTTTTTTAAGAGCGAATGCGAGTTTTTTTATTTTGACGAAATGCCTGTCACGCCCGCCGTCTACAGAAAACGGTATACCTTTTTTTTGTTTTCGAAAAACAGCAACAACTAACCGTCCACCGTCCACCAGCGCACACATGTTGACAACAGCTACAATTATCCTGCTGCGCGAGTGCCTAGCGACAGCAGTGCTGTCTGTTGTATTCTAACCGTAGCTTCTTTTGCCTCCAAAGTCCGCCTTGTCAATATTGTTATCTGACTCATGAGGTGGACAAGGAGCGCTCTTCGAAAGTGCTAAAACAGCATGTCATATATTGTACCAGGTACACAGTATCGGCGCTCTCGTACAAAACCTGAAATCGGATGTCAGGCTAGCCCTTTTAGCACCACAGTCCCGTTTAGGGGGACGAACCAGTCAAATTCTAAGTAGTTTGTCCCCTAAACGGGACCGCGGTCCTAAAAGCTTATTTCCGCGGAGCGTGAAGGGGGTAGGTATATTGACTACCAGGTACAGGGATATTTTTTTTTTAGACGGCGAGCGCCCAGGCGACATTCTGGCGTTTTTTTTTGTTTTCAATTGGTATTATTACGGGAGACCATAGTACATAGGACCTACGGTACACACAAAAACCTAAATAATTACCTATTTTTTAAGACAATGTTTGGTCCTATTTACTATATTCCCCCGTGATAGGCTGGATTTATTACGGTCTGTATACTCACGCGAGGGCCGGTTCTGTACCTGCCGGATAACGGCGTTCCGTATCAGCTTCCATTTCGTGCCCTGTGTTTATGTATTTGTTGGTGCTTTTTCATCCACGGCTGAGTTCCTGTTACGCCTTCTAGGACTGCTGTAGTCCCCCTCTGGGGACAAACTACTTGGAATTAGAGTGGGTTGTCCGCAAAACGGAACTGCAGTCTTGAAAAAACGTTCAAGGGGTTTCCAGGCCGTCCGCAAAGGGTTTTTTGCCGTCCTGGAAGGGGTTTTGAGCCGCCTTGCTTATAAGGTTCTTACAGCCTTTTAGTACTGACGTCCCGTTTTCGAGGCAATCCACTTGGAATTAGAGTGGTTTGTCCCTAAATCGGGACTGCGGTACTGACTTGCGGGCGGCGTCGTCCCGCTGCGCCTGCACAACGATGGTAAATAACAGGGCGTAGTTAAATATATTTGAAGTAGTAGGGCAGGGCGGGGATAGGGGATACAACCTTTCTGGACCCGGTACAATAAAGAATTCAATGAGATTTGTGTCTCACAGGAACCCAGCTAAAAGCGTCAAAGGGGTTTTCAGGATGCCCTTCTGTAGAGGTTTTAAGCCGCTCTTGAAGGGTTTTTAACCCTTCTGAGACTGCAGTCTCCGTTCTGGGGACAAACCCCTCAAATGTGAAGTAGTTTCCCCCGAAACGGGACTGCGGGGCTACGAAAAGGGTTAAGATGGGTTTGAGCTTTGAACCGTCCCGAAAGCGGGGTTCATGCCGTCCTTTAGAGGTTTCTTAAAGCCGACCTCAAAGGTATTTTTAAGCTGCCCTAGAAGAGGTTTTGAGTTAAGCTTCCCTTCAAGTGTTTTTAAGGCGTCATTGAAGGGTTTATGTTTTGACTAGGACGCCTTAAAAACTGTAAGTAATTTGTCCCCAAAACGGGATTGCAGTTCTAAACATCTAAAAATAGTTTTTCGTGCAGTCCTTGAAAGGTTCTTGAACGTGTGTTTCGTATATTTGTAGGTGCTTTTGCCCCCACGGCTTCCTTCTTCGGCTCACGGAGTGGAGGAGGGAGAGGAAGGACCCGCGACTCCTTCGGCCGTCAGAGCGCTCGCCTTCGTGACCCTCGGTGAGCGAACCGTGCCCCCTCTAGCCTCGCTTTGTACCTGTATAGCAGCTGTTCTCTTTTCTTCTGCTCTCTTCTCTTCTGTGAGATACTGGTAACACTTACGTGAAACCAACTCTGTTGAGCGTTTCTGTTACGTAGACCGCTGGTCGACGTTTGGGTTGGACAGTTGTGTTGGGCCACTTGTTTTCGACATGTCAAGTTCGAGATATCTGGTATTATGTTACGTACTGCTGTAGACATTTTTTCAGGTGGTTTTTGGAAAACGGCACCATGATATCGACCTTTTATTAACAGCGTTAAATATTTTTGCGATATGCCATTTATGTTGAATACTTATGTTATTGTTATTATTAGGCTTGCCATCCGACAATGTGCAGCACGAGCTTCACCGTTGATCAATCACAACATTCCTGAAAGAAGAAATACCCACATACGTTATGGATAGGTAGACTTTCCTGTATACGTATTAATAGTAGAGTTGGCTTTTATTTGGTAGTTGACGCTCATGTCATACCTGTGACCACGTGGGCCCCTTGTTTTGCGTTGTCCGTTCTCGTTTCTCTGAGGGGGGGGAGCCTTTCAGTAAGCGCGGACCTTTCTCTCTCCAACTAAATCTGGGGGGAACGGTTGATTGACAGCGTCGGGGATATTTATTTTGGCATTGCTGCTATTGGTGGGTTGATCGAGAGCGTCGGGCCTTTTTAATGGCGTTGTCGTTCTTGTTGGTGGTGTTGGTTTTTTCGTCGTCAGTATTATTGTTTTCGATGATGAGTGTGTCTTAAGAAAACGAAAGTTTTGCCCTCCGGTGGAAGGGTCAAAAGAAAGCTCGGTCTCACCTCTCACCGCACGTCCTTCTATGTATAAAATACGTGTCGTGTGTCAAGTTATGTTGTTGTTGTTGTTGTTGTTGTTGATGGTGGTGATAATGTTGATGTTGGCGTTTCGTCGTGCAGGCAAGCTGTGCCTTCGGGACAAGGAGCTGGCGAAGAGCAGCGTGAACATTCTCGTGCGGGAGCTCGACACCGCGGTCGATCCCGCGGTTCGAAGCAATGCCCTCGTCGTGCTTGGTGACCTTTGCGTCAGGTGAGCTGTTTTTTTTATTCCTCGTATATATTTTCACAGACAGACCATCTACAAATAGATCGTGTTCTAGATCATCTAGCAGTTCCTTACCTGACATTGTGAGAGGTTGAGTGCAGGATCTATCTGCATAGTACAGATCCAACCGAGGAAACTTTTGCTGTTGTAGATAGTGCAGGTTAGTTTCGGGTCCCACCCGGCCATAGGATGAGCTACGGTAGTAGTAGTAGATCATACGTACGAGATCGGGAATATACCCGTCCTGAAAAGACCTATTAATAGCACATGATCTATCTGTAAAGGATCCATCTGAGGTGTGCACCAGTTGTTTATGTAGTGTCTGTTTTACCGGGAGTTTAACCTTGTTGGCGTACCACCGTGGCCGGGAACATAAGATACGTCTAATTCTCATATCGAAGCCCAAACGGGTGTTATATTTTTGGTCAATCGTGGGGTTTGAGTGCTATCACCGCCCGTAATATTGCTACTGTAGTACAATGACTAGGGCTGGGCATCTGGCATAGCAGTATGTACTGGCGGTAGTAGTCTACTGATTGACCTGGCCAGTATGTTCGCCAGTAGTTTTTAATGTTACATGCGCCCCAGAAACACGCCATATTGTTGTACGGAAACCCACTAAATGCGGTTCGGGAGGAGAGAGGGGGGACAGTACGTGTACTGCTGCAATGCAGTATATTGATTGATTTTGACGACGGTATAATCGCTGCTGACTAAGCCACCCAGTGCCCAGCCCTAACAATACCGGCTTTCGAGGAATCCCATCATGCTGTCTCCTGACTCTCAAGTCTTCCTAACCCACCCGCTGTATTTTTACACATCTGGCTGTTACACACGGTTACACCCGACCAGGTACACCGCGATGGTTGACCGTCACGTGGGAGCTATGGCCGCATGCCTCCAGGATTCCCATCCCCTGGTCAGGAGACATGCCGTCCTGCTCATTAGCCAGCTCCTGCTGCAGGTATCCCGCCGCGTGCTGCATATGTATAATCATGCCTTGGCTGGGCAATAGGGTGTGCTACAGTAGGCTACTGCTCTGCTACTGCTATTGTGAGCATTAACTCTTAATACGTATTGCGCATTAGACTACCGCTTGCACCGTATGTTCCGGAGGTTGCCTGTTGGTGGGAAATGCCTGCACAATACAATAGGTTTCGGAGGTCGTGTATTTGTTGACTGATGATGCGATACGACTCTTATGTATTTTGCTCTTGCCGCAACCATCGCGCTTCTTTCTGTGCAGGACTACGTGAAATGGAGGGGTCTTCTGTTGTTCAGATTTCTGGCGACGATTGTGGACGCTGATGCCTCGGTTCGGAGCCTCGGGGCCTTTACTCTCACAAACCCGCTCATCGCCAAGGTAGGCTGCTTATGCCATAGCGATACTCGTAGTGATGATATTACCTACTGTAAGCTGGAATAACAAAACGAGCGATAAGAAAGGCAAGAGGCTGAGGTTTACAGAAAAATAAGAAGTTCGTGAATCGTTATACTGAAGTTGGTATAGAACGCTACCCATTCTCAAACAAGAAATCCATCGTGGACTAGCTTTCCGGTTTCTTATTATAGAGGTGCCCTGTACGTTAAGCGATATGCGACAAGGGATGGCGATATGCGATAGGCCATACCTGGTAAACGGCAGAGGAGGCGATAGCAATAAACGATGCCGTGGGTACGTGACAGCGATGCCGACAACGATAGTAGCGATTGTGATGATGACAGCGATGGGGGAATACTAGCGAAAGCGATAAGCGATATCGATAGGCGATATACGACAAGCGATATCGATAAGCGATAGGCGATAGCGATAACAATTACCAGGTAGGTGACACCTGGTAAATGATACCCGATAGTCATATGTGATAGCCGCGTTATACCACCCGCCGATTTTGTTTTATACCTGGTATATATGCGGGCACGATAAAAAGTACAGATCTGGGAGGGGAAATACGCGACAAAATATTACGGTGGACCATAGTAAATAGGACCAAATATTGTTCGTAAAAATGGGCAAATGTTTTGGTTTTTTGTGTATACCATAGGTCCTATTTACTATGACCCCCCGTAATAATACGTATTTTAAATGTTGTCAACTGTCGGTGTTGCATGTGACGAAATATTCCCGACCATGTGCTCAAGATTAGCGCAGAAGACAGTTAACTCGTGTACATCTTTCAGACGATACTCTACACATCCGACCGATCAGATCAGATCAGATCAGATCAGATCAGATCAGATCACATCTCCGTTTCGCGATCTCAGTATGTCGGGTCGGATAAATCCCCAATGTTTCCTGGTATGATTTGCACTTTCTATCGAACTATGTTTGCTGGGTAGGTTATACCGTAATAATGCGAGTACACGCCCCACCCCAGCTAGATAACTCCGTCACAAAGGAGGTGCCTATTCCAAACGGCACCTTTTAAGACACCCCTCGACGAGAGCTGTCCAACACCACCCCTCATAGGATTTTCGGTGCTGATATTCTTTCTTGCTGTGGAGATATCGAGCTCGAAAAGTCGGTCCCGGGGGGGGGGGGGAGGGTGCTCGATAGGAGATACGTACTCGATCTCATGCATGGCCGTAGTCGTATGACCATAGACCCTCGCATCCCTACAATGCCGGGACGGAGCATGTCGAGTTTTCACCGACCAGGCAGACATTGCTTGCACCAAGCGCGAAGCGCCGTGAGTGTCCGGCGAGTCGCATGAAGGGTGAGCTGCATCCTACGAAGCACCGCTTGTGAGGCGGACTTGCATATGGATGACAGCTTCAATGAGTTAGTTTAATTTCCGGTGTAGCCACTTCCAGAGACAGCAATGGGAGTACTATGTAACTGCCTCTTGGGTGCCTTACCTTGAACACTACGTGATACGATCAATTCCCTTGTGCAGAGTAAAGGTTGTTTACTTCGCACAAATGATCTCACTCGACGACCAGCTGTGGGCGACCGCAAAAAAAAAAAAAAAAAAAAACAGTACCCTGAATGTCTAGCTCACGTAGTCAGCGGCGTCATGTATTTACAGTGTCGTTGCCAACCGACGCCAACCCAACCCATATATAGTATATAGGGGGAGTGGGGGGGGGGGAACTCGATAGGAGAGGTGTACTCGATCTCAATCATGGCCGTAGTCGTATGACCATAGACCCTCGCACCCCTGCAATGCCGGGACGGAGCATGTCGGCTTTTCACCAACCAGGCAGACATTGCTTGCACCAAGCGCGAAGCGCCGTGAGGGTTTCGGCGAGTCGTATGAAGGGTGAGCTGCATCCTATTAATACTAAGAACCGGTTGTGAGGCGGACTTGCACATGGATGACAGCTCACTCGCATTGTCACGGTTTATGACACAGCTCTTGCACGTACGTTTCCGCATGAGATCTGTACGATACAGCTCTTGCGCACCATCTCATAAGGGGACATGTAGGATCTAGATCATCCATGTAGGATCTAGATCGTCCATATATTATCTAGATCATCCATATAGGATCTAGATCATCCATAGAGGATCTAGATCATTCACATAGGATATAGATCATCCACATCGTGATACATCCAATGTGTGAAATACTCGTAGATATGCCACCTCTTGTATTCCGTTCAGTTGGCATGTATCTATGTACCACTCGCGATTCCGGCAATGACGACCTCTTGTTTCTCCTGTCGGCCTGTCCCCCCCCCCCCCCCCCCCCCCCCCCCCCCCCCCCCCCCCCCCCCCCCCCCCCCCCCCCCCCCCAACGCAGACCCCTGGACTGTTCGCACAAAACTTTGTGGAAACCCTGTTCGTGTTGAACGACTACTCGGAGCACCCGTGCTACGCGGCGGCGGCGGCGGGGCGAGCCGATGCAGGGGGAGGGACTACCATGGAAGGCATTCACCTTGGGGGGGCTGGGTCAGAGCAGGTGCATAATAGTGTTGTAAAGCCTGACGAGGTAGGGTAGAAATCTCCAGAAACTGGCGCTTGTAGATACTTTGACACTGTTGTCAACTGTGCGCGCTGGTGGCAGGCTTCGGCTGATCGTGATTGGTCAAAAATCTTGAAATCAGGGAGTTTTCGAGCTGGCCGCACTGTAGGTTTGCCGCGCAGGCAAAGGTTCTTAGATGTGCCCGCACAGCACCTACGGAGAGTGTTATCAAGCACAACGACCCCGCTGCAGGCCAACCAAGCAGGCCTCTGGTTAGGGTCAGGGATGGAGTTCCAGGCCGGGGTGGTGGCTGCCGTTAGCCGGGGCCGAAACAAATGTCACCGTCGGGAGAAAAACGTAATCCCTCTCGAGTGACGTCTGTCGAAAAAAGACCTGCCTCATTGAAACAAGCGCAACCGTTTTTGTCAAAAATAACAAATTCGTCGAAAATCATCTTTTGCCAGCTGTGTGCCATACTTCGATCGCCCGTACTGCGCCGCTATACGAACACCGAGTAAGTCACGGGCCTTCGCGGGCAGATGTATCGCGGCTGGTGATTTTCGGCCAGACGGCGCGGCGAACCGGCTTTCAGATCTCCGGTGTCGCTCAGCTTAAAATGAAAATAAGGCATGCTCTATATTTTGTCACTCTGGGCATAAACCTAAGGGCCGATTGGTCTTCATATTAATGTATAAACGATCCTTATGTTTCCGACCAAAGTGGTAGGTTTTTATATGGGTATTCATGGGTCATGATGTCATGACCCCAATCCACAGAGTTGGATCAAGAAGTTTTTGGAATCTCACGGATCAGGTCGGGTCCGGTCGGGTCGACTCTCACGAGTCGGATCGGGGATCGGTCCGGAGCGTTTATAATGATCGCGGATCGGTCCGGTCACCGTCACCCGACCGACCCGACCTGACGTGATCCCTGCGAGGTTCGACGCAACTCATGAACAGCCCTAAACTAGCAACTCGTTTGTCCCTTTTTAGAACTGCTGTCCCGTGTTGAGAACAAACCACGCGAGTTATTGGGTAGTGTTTGTCCCTAAAACGAGACTGCAGTCTAAAAGGATTGAAATGTGTAAATAGCTGCACGTGAAGTTGTTTTTGTTGTTTCTACAGTTGTTGATGATTTCACGCTGATCTCACGGCCAGAATCTGACTCTTGCCTAATCTTGTCTTCCATCACCCTCTCTCGGCTTCTACCGCTGTGCTATCTCTTGATTCATCGGCGCCCGCGAACGTAAAAAAGCTACGCAAGCGGATGTCCGTGTACTCCACCATGCTGGACCACATGTCCGACGAGCACAAGATTACCGTGACCGCGAAGCTGGCGCAAGAGGTCCTCTCCGCGGCGATCGATGGCGGCCTGCCATTGGCCGCTAGTCCATCCGCTTCTTCCGCGACCCCCCGCCGTAATTCCGCCGCGTTTTCGACCGGCAACAGGAGGAATAGCCTGATGCCTGACCGTTCTGCGACGGATTTGGACGTGCGACAGAAGGCGTCTGCCGTTGTCAAGGATGCTCTTTTGGTGATGGCTTCGTCGGGTATCCGAGTGGGGGCGAAGGGTGGTGCGGCCGCGGGAGATTTCGACGATGGGGCAGGTAAGGGTGGCTTGTTGGTTTGGTTTCCGTTTGATTTTTGGTTGGTCGGGATGGTTTGGTCGATCGGCGTGGGTTGGTTTAGTTGGTTTGGTATAGTTGGTATGAGCGGGTGAGGGTAGGGGGTGTGTTGGGATGGCCTGTTGGGTTTTGGTTCGGAAGGGATGGTTTGGCTTGATTCGATGGTTGGGAGGGTTTGGTGTGGTTGGGATGGGTTGATTCGGATGGTTTAGTTGGTCTATTACGGGGGGGGCTAGTAAATAGGACCAACTATGGTTAGTAAAAAATTGTAAATATATAGGTTTTTGTGTGTATCGTAGGTCCTGTTTACTATGGCCCCCCGTAATAGTTGGGTTTACGCGTAGTTGGTTTGGTTGGGTGTAGTTGGTGTGAGCGGGTAAGGGTAGCGTGTTTGTTGGGATGTTTTTTTTTTGTTCGTGGGTGTTGTTAGGTTTTGTTAGTTGGGCAGCGTTGGGTATGGTTTATTTGGTTGTTGGCTGGCTTGGTGTGTTATTGTGGTCGTCGGTTTTTGTTTTGGGTGATCGTGGTTTTCGATTGTGCCGGTACCGTTTTTTCTTGAGGCCAAAGGAGGGATTGGTGGAATGGGGGGAGGGGGGGGAAGACGAATGGGTGTGTGTTTTGGGGGAAGTGCTGCAGCTTTTGCAAGGCGGTGACGATGACAGAAGTAGCCGTAACGCTGCCGGTATGGCCCCAGACCCTTACTTTCCACCGTGCTTCAACACTTTCCTCGGTTATTTTTGAAATCATGAAAACATCAGCCGTCAACGCAAAGCCGACCAGCTGATGATTTGTTTCATTCTCGTTCGCTGTCAAGTGCGGGGGCGGGGGGGAGGGGGGATTAAACATTTGCGTGATGCACACCCACGCAATGACGAAGCAAAGCTTTATCTCCCTGCTGTGTGACCCCTGTCGTGCCTCCGGTGATTCCTTCCCCGTCCAAATCACGGATTGCCTCGCGCTCTCTCTATTGCGGTTTTGTTGTTTGGTTGGTTTTTTTTCTTTTTTTTCCGCTCGTGTGTCCTCTCGATCGGCGCCGTAGACGACATGGGATCGCAGCAATCGGGGAATGTCGAGCTGGCGGCGGCGAAGAGCAAGCTCCTCACGAAGGTGGGGGGGGGGGGGGCTTCCGACACATGTCTTCCGTTTCACACGCATCGCCCTTCCCTTCTCCACGAGCGTGTAGCGTTCTCGTTTCCCTTCCGTTTTCGTCGTGGGTTTCTCACGCGCTGACTGCCTAGCTGTCTAGGGAACTCAGCAAGTTCTTCGCATTGTACCGTAAATTAGCCTCGGCTTCGCATAGTGATGCGATCATTTTTCAGCGCTCATCCTTTTTTGTCTGTACAGCAGCAAGGGTGCAAAACGTCAAACATTTATATTTTTCGGGAGGTCTCTCTCTCTCTCGACCGTCAGATCTTTCCGAAAACGCCTCGTTGTTCGGTGTTGTCTAAACCTTCCGGGTCTGGAAAAATCGGGCACTGAAAAGCTCTCGCACCTCTGCACCAAGCCAACCCTCTTTGCGGTGCTTGGTTTCACCACCCGATAAAGGGCAGCATAGGCGTCAACGTTGATCACCCAAAAATATTCCAAAGCAGCAGAAGAAGAACTATGAGGGGAACCGTGTCATTATTTGTGTGATTTGTATGATTTGTATGATTTGCCACATTTCCGGCTCGCTCGTGGTCTCCTTCCCCCCGTTGATTGTATTCGTTTACAGTGGGTATCGTACCCCCGCCTTGAGGAGAGGTGTGGTTAGAGAGGCCGAAAACACCTCTCTTAGCTAGCGTTCTATTTTGTACACAGTGGATAATATAGCCTTTTGTGTGGGTGGGTCCGGCCGAGTTGGTTGTTCTTGCTGTACCATTATCTGAGCGTACCCTCTCTTAAGGTGTGGGTACCCACTGAAATGGGCTTTCCATGGTATGGTGGCCTTGAAGCACCTTGATAGGAGACGGTTGTGCCGGTGCTGACTGTAGTTTGGCTGCTTCCTTAGGGTAGCACCACCGTAGTCCGCATTTTGTATGCCGGTTAAGTTTGACCGTTTGTCACCCCTTTCTGCTCGCTCCTGTTATCCTTCCTCCCATTGACTTGACTTGTTAATGGGTTTCCATGGTACGGTGGCCTTGAAGCACCTGATGGCAGACTGTGGTGCCGGTGCTGACAGCAATTCAAAAGGCTCTATTGCTAGCATTTGCCTCCATTTTGTTGTTATTTGTTTGCGAGTCCTTTCTGCTTCGCTCATTTTGTCCTTCCTCCCATGGACTTGATTTTCATCGGGTTTTCCATGGTAAGGTGGCCTTGAAGCACCTGATGGAGACGGTGGTGCCAGTGCTAACGGCCCTCAAGCACGTATTGGAAAGGGCGCACTCGCCGCTTCTCAGGGAACTTATGTTTTACTTCGGGGAGCTGTTCAGGTGGGTAGGGGAAGCAATCCTTCCGCGGGTGTGTTTTTGTTTAGCGTACGAAGTATATACTCTACCACTGCTGTAGGTTGGCAGTGTAACACACGGTAGTAATGGGCCCTCAATAATCCCGGTATATATGCGCCAGCCAACAATACCGGCACTGTTTTATAAATGTTGAAATACGTCAGCTGTGAGTTCGACTGATTAATTAGTTGATACTCAACTTTGCAAGCTGTGTAATACGCCTCGTCTATATTCCATTTTTACCTAATTTTACAAGTATTGTGATAAACCGAGCGCGCGTATTCTATATGTGATTCCTTTGTCAAAGATATAGGCCACTATTATAGCGGCAACCAACCGGCACTAATTACTCCGCACACTGTCACACCGGTCAATCCTATATGTGTCAAGCGATTTGACAGGCACTATTGCGTGAACCCGTCACTACTGAACGGGCTCTGTAGAGGGTAACCGGCACTACTGCTGTACCTGTTAACCGGCACTACTGCTGTACCTGTTTTTTTGTTTTGTCATACTGAGATTGATATCCGGGTACGTCTACTGCTGTACTTGTAGAATGGGGTGCCCTCGACCAACCGCACGGTGGGTTGAACTGCTGTAGCGCTGGCTGGTGTATGTTATACGTCAAGCATAATGTACCACATGTTAGTGGTGTTACTGTTGATATGACGCTTGTTGCTGACTTGGGGGAGCTGCGCAAGTGAGTAATGGGTACGTTCGCTTGGGCGAATGCACTACGCGTGTTTCTGCTGGTGTAAGCTGTGCGTCGAGTTTTTTTTTTCCTGTTTTGATGGTGGTGGTGTCTGGCGTTATTGCGGACGCTTGGTTCTGTTAGATTTCCGGGAGCGGTTTGTGTGACGTAGGGGATCGTTTGGACTCCTGTAGTGTTGATGTATGCTGTTGGTCGAGTATAAAAGTGCACCTCATGTTGGTGATGCTGTGTTGTTGTGCTTGATACTTTTATTTGTTTCTCCGTCGTTGTTTGGTGCACCGGAAATTGTAAATTGCTCGTACGGAGAGGCATAGTATCCGAAAAGCACTATCGAACCATAAACCACTTATTCCCTTATGTTTACCTGCAGCAGTGATACTGTAATTGTGTTCACCAGTTGTCCGATTTTGTTTTTCTTGAATTGTGGCAGGAATCACAAGGAGGACGTGAAGGCTGTGCTGCAATCCGAGGCGGGCCTAGTGGAAGAGATCGACTATGATCTCCGCCGCTTCCAGAAGGAGGAGCAGGAAAGGAAGCAAAAGGCTAAGGTGAGATTGGCATCGTCATGGTTATATTTATATACCTGGTATGGTGATGGTGGTCAAATGTGCTGCGAGCATCACGATGTAGGAGACCGGTCTTGTGGCGCGCCAATTATTCTTCTTGCCTTTCGTACCAGGTATACTGATTTCAGTGCGGGGGGGGGTCTGGCATTGCTAAGGTGGTGGTCAAGTGTGATGTCAAGGAGGACGGTTGTGTGCGCGTCGGGGCCTGTTTTTGCCTCGTTGTGCTGGTTTAGCGTGAAGGGGCGATCAAACAACGGGTTAAAGCGCGGTTTTCTGCCAACCCTTTTGGACCCCCTCAATAGCGACCTAAATAATGGTTGACAAGTTTGCCCAGCAGGTGCGGGTAGGGTCGTGTTGCCACTCAGTCTCACCCCGCTATCACGCAGTGGGGCACAGTGGTTACTGTAACTGCCATTTTATATCGTCAAGCTTGGCCCTTGCCCTCTGAAGTCCCGAGAGGCATCCACGTGCTGTGCGACAGCGTACTGCTTGTTGTGGTTGGAATTTAGAGACGGACTGCCTTATTCGCACCAGAGAGAGGGGTTACCAGAGCAAAACTACGGTTTTACCAGCCCACCAAGCTTCATATCTTACGTGCGTACCACCGCAAAACGTTCCCACTGCACCTATAAGGCGGTCATGGCCGTAGTCAGGGTTGTGGTCATTGGGGTGGTAGTCATGGTGACAGCAGTGCTGTGGTTTGTGATCGCCATGGGGATATTTTATGGAGGTTGTTAGCTTTGTCGTATCGGTTGTGGTCAACGGTGATGGTTGATGGTCGTCAGGGTGATGATTGTGGTCGCGGTCATGGCGATGGTGGTTGTCGTGCCTGCCGTAACAATCACGCCCATGACAAACCATGCGTTAACCGCTGTAGACGTATGATATGGGAGGGAGTGCGGGGATGGAGCGGGCAAGAGTCGAGAGCGTGTTACTATGGTTGGTGTTGATGTTTGTTGTTGTTGCTGTCGACAGTCGTTGTTTTTTCTCGCTTTTGCATTAGATATCGTTTTTTTTCCGGTTTTGGTATCTCTCCTTTCCTCCCTCCCGCCCCCGCCTCCCTCCCTCCCTCCCTCCCTCGCTCGCTCCTTCCCCCCCATCTGGTTTTCGTTTGAACGGAAATAGAACCCTAATCCCCCAGCCTCCCTTCTCGTGGTCTTCTTTTTTTTTTCGCCTCTGCTGTCAATAGGAAGCTGCTGCGGCGGCTGCTTCTATGGCCGCTGCTGCTGCCGCCGCCGCCGCTGCTGCTGCTACTGCTCCTTTTTCAACGATGGGTCCCCCCAGAACTCCGAAGGCAAGGCGTTCCATGGGAGACGGAGGGGTCGGCAGCGGAAAGAGGGACTCGTTCCCGGCGTCGGGTATGCGGTAAGTTCGAGCTAATCGCGTGTCGTTCAAAATAGAAAATGCTTTGATTGTGCTGCCTCACCCGTTTTTTTTTTTTTGTCGTTTTCGCTGTTATTGATGTTGACGTCCGTGATAGGTGGCATTAGTGTAATCGTTATAGTCTACCACTTTGTACGGAAATGTTAGGACTGCTTGATCTTCATATTAATGTCTAAACTATCCTTGTATTTTCTCCTTTTACGGGGATCCATAGTTAATAGGACCTATGGTATACATAAAAACCTATATATTTACCTATTTTTACTAACAATATTTGGTCCTATTACTATGGTCCCCCGTAATAGAGTGGTGACATTTCAGAGCTCTGCATGAGATATAACCGGGGACCCGTGGGTCGGGCCAGAAGGTCTTCAAAGTTTCACCAGTCGGGTCAGCAGGTTTTCAAAATCTTTGACGGGTTGGGCCAGGTCACCCTGACCAGACCAGACCCGACCCGACTCGACTCGACCTGACCCGCGAGGTTTAACCTCACCCGCGAACAGCCCCGAAAAAAATATCGCATCCGGAAAGAGCAGATCCCCATTTGATAGGGCTGGGCACTGGCTGGCTCAGTCGGTAGAGATTATGCTGTCGTCAAAAATAAGCAGTATACTGGATTGCAGCAGTATACTGTCTCTGCTCTCTCCTCTCGAAACGCATTTAAGTAGGTTTCTGTACTATAGTATGGCGTGTTTCTTGGGCGTACGTAAGATAAAATTTACCGGCGAGTATACTGCCCAGTTCAATCAGTAGATTACGACTGCCAGTAGTTTTTTCTACTGCCAGCACATACTGTGCCAGTGCCTACCCAGACCTACAGTAGATGATATTGTCCGAGTGGGGTGGGTCTGTATGACACGGCTGTGATACGACATCTTATATCGGCGAATATAGGATGCAAAGTCGTACAGTAGGGGTCTCTCTGTCTCTCTATCGTGCCAGCACTCTTGCAGCGGCAACCAACCAGCACTATTTACTCCGCACACTGCGCTGCCATACTGATTAATCCCATCTGCTGTGCCAAGCGATTCCACAGGCACTGTATAAAGCTAGCAGCCGACACTATAGAGGGACCACTGCTGTACTCGTATAGCAGGGTGGGATCTACATGACCCGGCTTATTTGCTACCGCGCTTTTGCCGGGTGAGGGGGGGCGGCGGGCGGAGGCCGCGTCGAACGAATCACTGACCATCAGTCATGGAAGCCGTGAAGCAGCGCTTACAACGCGGATACGTACTGCAGTACCTGGCACGTAGCGGCAACCAGCCATATGGGAGGACCGGCCCTGGAATAGATCTGAACATCTGGGATCTGGACGCTACAGCTCGTGCACTACATTGCATTGCACAGCGGCGAACATAAGATCAAGAGGATCTGTGTGGAGGATCTACCTGCAGATCGTGTTCTCTCCGTCGCGTGAAACGTATCACATTCGACTCTAATTTTAAGTATTTTTTTTCCCCGGAACGTGGACGCAGTCGAAAACGGGGCAAAAAAACTGCAATATTCGCTGCTTCACCCTTTCAACCATGTTAGGACTTCAGTCCCGTTTTGGGGACGAATTACTTAGAATATGAGTGGATTGTCCCGAAAACGGGACTGCGGTGTTAACATGGTTGATATCAAGGTAAAGATGGTTGAGTTCATTCACACAGGGATGCAGTCGTTTTTCAGCGATCGTTTTTTTTTTTCCGAACGGGAATGTTAGGTTGGCAATACCGAACCTTGAGGCGTTTTCGGAAATATCTGGTCGAGATATGTGGAGCCTTCCCGAAAAACAAAGGTTCGGAGTTTGTTTAGCACCTTTTTTTTTACCGTTGTTTAGAGAGCAACGAGGGCTGAAAAACGATCGCACCAACCATTGTGCGAGCTTACCGCTCTTCAAGGGTAATGCAGGTAGCGATTTCGCTTGCGTACAAAAATTGTCAGTTTTTTGTAGACCACCCTAAAACCTTAAGACATCCCATAGCATGCTTTGATCGAAGTATGACTATCGTACGTAGAATCACACGTAGCTCGCATAAGATGGGTTTTGAGAAAAAATTCGATCTCTTCACGCCTGATTTTTTTTTTTTTGTGTTTTGATTATTTTTCAAATAATACCGGGTATGCTGGTATGCGCCCTGGCGTCGTCAATGGGGTTCGCCTCTATGCGGCGTTGTTAATTAGTTATCGTAATATTACGGGGGGCCATAGTTAATAGGACCTATGGTACACATATAAACCCATCTGTTTACCTATTTTTACTATTACGGGGGAGCACAGTAAACAGGACCAAATATTGTTAGTAAAAATACCTAAATATGCAGGTTTTTATGTATGCCATAGGTCTTGTTAACTATAGACCCCCGTAATAACAATGTTTGGTCCTATTTACTATGGACCCCCGTAATAGTGACTGCGGCATTGCCGGGAAAATATTATCCGTCTTTCATATGTGTGCTGAGGTCTCGCAATGGTGCTTGCGAGGAGAAGGTCCATCCCGTACTGCAGTGCGTGACGTGTACGTCTATGTGCTCGTGTGATGGCTCTGACGGGTCCACGCCCGTGTGTTGTGCGTACCCCCCCCCTTCCCACGAGGTTATAGTCATACGACTACGGACATGCATGATAATGAAGTAACCCCCCCCCCCCCCCCCCCCCCGCTTTTTCCTTCCTTTATCCCTCCTCTTCTTCCACCCCCCCCCTCCCATGCATCTCCGTCCCGGCATTGTAGGGATGCGAGGGTCTATGGTCATGTATGATAATGCGTGTAGCCCCCACTCCCCCCCTCCCTTTGTTGGAGATGTGTCTATTAGGAGTAGGAACGGTGCTCCGTCTCGAAAGGGATGCGTGGTCAATGGTGAAATGACGACGGCAAGCAACAAATGAGCACGCCCCCTCCGCCCTCGCCCTACTTTCCCTCCCACCTCTCACCCCCCTCCTTTTCCTGCCCCCCCCCCCCCCCCCCCCCCCCCCCCCCCCCCCCCCCCCCCCCCCCCCCCCCCCCCCCCCCCCCCCCCCCCCCGCCCCCCGCGCCTCTAAAGCGGTTCTTAGTAGGATGTCGCTCACCCTTCATGCGACTCGCCCAACACCTCACGGCGCTTTGCGCTTGGTGCAAGCAATGTCTGCCTGGTCGGTGAAAACCCGTCGTGCTCCGTCCCGGCATTGTAGGGATGCGAGGGTCTATGGTTATACGACTACGGCCATGCATGATAATGAGTAGCCCCCCCCCATTCTGACCAAATGACTAAGGCAAGCAACAAATAAGTACGCCCCCCCCCCCCCCCCCCCCCCCCTGTTCCTCCCTTCCCCCTTGCCCCCCCTTCCTACCATCCGGGGGTGTCGATACGGTGTACACTATTTTCGTCTTATACTTTTTCCTCCTTAAGGGCACCAAGGACACCCATGGCTGCGGTGTTGAAATCGGCGCGCAAGACACCATTCCAAAACCTGGGAGAATGCTCTGCTGTCAAGCTTAAGGGATCGGCGGCCATGGTTTTCAGCCCGGCGCGAGCGGGGGTTGGCGGGGGCGGGGGGAAGGGGCGGGGGATGATGTCTCGACCGAAGGTGTGCATATATGAGTACTGTAGTAGAGGTCCCTTCATGAGGCCGGTTGAGTGCAGGAAGTGCCGGCTGCCCGCTATAATGTCTGTAGAATCGCTTGGCAACATGTGGGATTAACTACTTGCAGTGTGGTAGTGTGCGGAGTAATTAGTGCCGGTTGGTTACCGCTATAGTGCCGATATTATTGGCTGGCGCATACCGTACCGGCACTATTAAGCCTGGTATATATCGAAAAATAAGGACGGTTGGGATACTAACACTGAATTAAAACGATCCTTGCATGTCCGGGCGTTGTACTATACGATAGGCTTTCGGAGAATTGGGGACGGGGGCGGACTGTCACTACTGTTCGTACTTTCTTGTTTCATCAACCAAACTGCACGAAAGCTATCGAGTTGTCGAGCCGAGTGGTGGTGGACGGGATATTATCGGAGGAGAATCGAGTTCGACTTTTGTTGTGCGGTGTTCGATTTGGAGAAGCGATGAAGACCCGCACGAGACGCAAACGATTTCGATGTTTGATACCGTATCTCGATATCATCGAAATAGAGATAGATTCCTGATCTGTGTGATCTGTATGATCTGTATGATCTAGCTCATGTTGCCGGGTGGGAGCTGTATGTCCTGCATGATCTAGGGCATGCTTCCTGGGTCCGATGTGTATTATGCAGATCCTGCACAGTATGTCAAAACGGCACGTTAGGATCTATCTGTAGATGATCTAGATCGTAATCTGGCCGAGTTGTTAGTTTTGTTTTGTTCAGTATTAAGCTTAAAATACGGGGGTGTTGAGAGATGGAGAAAGAAGCTCGTTTGATATTCATAGTTCGATATATCGAAGCCCGATATTTCGGTCTATCGAAACTTATACCTGGTTTTCGATACGATGTCCAACATGAGTCATGAGCTCTTCATATTTTGTTAAATTATTACCTGGTACAAAATTGTACATCAGCTACGAGTTTGACCGCTTGAGTGTTTTTGATGCTCAACTTTGAAAGCTGCGCGACCTCTCGGGCGTGCTTGTTCTACATTCCATTCGCATTATGGTGTTGGTGAATTCGACTTACGATGTACAGCAGTAGTTTGAGTGTTTTCGTTTTTCGGTCTGGTTTCACCATGTTGTTGCAGTTTACCAATGTTCCGTTTCACTAATGTTGCGTTTCGATGACGCCAAATGTTTCGCTTCGGTTTCAGACTCCCCTCCAGCTTCGAACTCCTCGGGAGGCGGTGGCGGCCGCTCTCGGCGTGTCTGCTATGGCGATCAGCCCTCTGCCTATGAGGAGCATGTCGGGGAGCGCGGTGAGTCTCTGGTGGAGTGTATCTGAGATTAGCAGGCGGTGTGCTGAATAGAGAGTAGGATGTTGAGCGGTGACTGAGGTGACGTTGTGAGCGCATGTCTCAACCGCCGCCTGCCTACGCTAAACAGCAACGACTACGGCCGTAACCACCACCACCACAATCTATCATGGTTCGAGCAACAACATCAACGACCATCAACACGATGACGGCCACAAGGAATATCTCAAAAAACATCATTTACGTACGTATTACCTGGCATTATATAATAGTAGCTACGCACGGATTGCCTAGTATTATAGCAGGTAGTAGCTAACAACAACACCAAAACACTTGCCACAGCGATGACAGCAGTAACTGCTGTACAACAACCACCCGTCACCACCGCAACTAGGACAACAATCACCACAACAAAAACCTCTGCACGTACATCCGAGTGCCCGCCTCACACCGCATACATACGCGCCCTCGCTGTCATGTCCGCTCTCAGGGGCGAGACGGGATTTCCAGTACCGGAGGAGGCGAAAGCAGCATCAGCGGCGGCGGAGCAGACATCGAACTACCTTCTCCCGAACACTCGCACCCCGCAAAGAGGAGGCGGTGGTCTGTTTCTGTGGCCCCTCCCCCCGACGTAAATACGCCTCCTGATTTCAACTCTGCTACCGACGGAAACCCTCCTGCAACAGACGAAGACTCGGAGGCGGAGGTGGGGAGGGGATGCGGGGGGGAGTGGGGGGGGGGGGGTGGCGTCGTGTTGTAAGAGATTGTGGCGGTGTTTGCGTAGGGGGGAGGCGTTCTCAGTTGTTGCTCGCCTATAAGTCATTTAATTATTGACCACGCGCTCCTTTCGAGACAGAGCCGGAGCACCGTTGCCGTATACTCTTGATAGAAACACCTTCAACTTTTTGGCGCTCATCACGTTTTTTAATATACATGGTACGTAGAAACTGTGTTTTTTATCTTATCCCCTTTCTGTTTGTGTGTGTTTGGGGGGGGTTATTTGTTGTTAGCCTTGGCCGTTTGAGTATTGACCGTTGACCACGCATCCCTTTCGAGACGGAGCAGGGGGGAGGCGGTGTTGATGGGTGCTGTATTGGGATGTGTTGCCGCGGTGTTGTTCTGTGTGTTGTGTGTTGTCAGTCGCTTCGACGAGGGTTCGCGAGAGAAAGTCAGTCCAACAAGCAAGAATGCTGGCAGCGGTTATGTTCTTTATGATACCGTTCGTACCAGGTAGTACAGCAGTTTGCGACACTCTGGATATTAACAGGAGGATTGTTTGGTATCTTGATATCGATAACCACACGCTCCTTAAATTCCCGTTCGAAGCGGTACATGTATATGATATACCACTATGTCCCTCAACGTGAGTACAGTATGTATATATTAATTCAATACAAGAGTTCCTTATCTTTTCGGAAGAGAATAACACTCGTACATACTTTTTGTTCCATGTTTTCGTTTGGATTTTTGTTTGTTCGTTTGGTTGTTTTGTTGGTTACGTCTTGTGATGATTTTCTGGGGTCTTTTTTAGGTTGACTCTTTAAGGACTGCAGTTCCGCTTTGGGAACGAAGCACTCAGAATTTGAGAGATTTATCACCCAAAACTGAGTGATTTATCACCCAAAACTGAGGGCTTTATCCCCCCAAACTGAGTGCTTTATCACCCAAAACTGAGTGCTTTATCCCCCCAAACTGAGTGCTTTATCCCCCCAAACTGAGTGCTCTATCACCAAAAACTGAGTGATTTATCACCCAAAACAGGACTGCAGTCCTAGTAGGGTGAACGAAGGCTTCTTTCTACGTTCCGTACTGCAACAGCTGTGATGACTTCGCCCGCGCCGAAGCAATAAAGACCGGGGAAGCCCTCCCCACCACAACCCCGACACGGTTCTGAAAACTTTGCTCGCATCTAGATCCCATTCGACCCTGTCTGCCTGCCTGTCGGCCTCCATCTTATGCAAACAGGCGTTAACAATTATGCTAGGTGATCTATACCAGGTGTTTTATTTTTTGGTAATGTTAAATAAATCCGTACACGATCGGAGTATCACGCACAGCTTGTAAAATTACGATACTGAGTTTCGACAAAATCCTCGACCTTCCTACAGTACGTAGCTGGTGTTTTTTTGGGTGCTGGGAGAACTCACTCTAAACTTTCGCTTGAGCTTGGTCGGTGTTACTTTTGCTCGGTTGCTTGCCTTGCCCGGTGATGGCCACTTCTTTTTTCTTCAGCTCTTCAAGAGCTCTTTTGGGTTGTGCGTTCTCAACCGGTGGGTACGTACGAGTAGCTGTCACGAGAAACGGACGCCTGCTTTTTTCTCTTTCTCCCTTTTCCCCCTCGGACTTTCATCTCACGCGCAATGCCGCAGGGGAGGTTTGTATTTTTTTGCCTAAAAACTTAGTTGTTTGCTTTTGCGTTCTCTCTGCGTGTGTCCTTGTTCTGCACAGCAAATCGACGGCGATGGAAACGCCTACCTCAGGGGGGTGGTTGCCTCCGGTCCCCTCGGCGATGGAGCATCCGACCAGGAAAAGGAGGGTGTCGGGGCAGGAGACGAAGACCGAGACAGGGAAGGACAAAAGGAAAACGATTCCGCCTCAGTTAACGCCTCAGTTGGCGGTGGAAACGCCGGGAGGGGTCGGGCGACGCGGGGTAAGATAAGCGGGAGGGCTGATGGTGGGAGTGGGAAAGGAGACGGCGCTATCGTTGGTGTCAGGACGAGCGCAGGTGGGGGGGGCAAAGGCAAGGGCAAGGGTAAGGCTTCGGTTGGCGCTGCTGAAGAGAGTGCCGATAACGGTTCCGGGAACGGTCGGAAGAACGGTGTGAAGGGTGGGACGAGAAACAGCGCTAAAAACGGTGCGGAGGATGGGGCGAAGAACGGTGCTGGGAGCGTCGCGAAGAAGACCGGTGCCAGGAGCGGCTCGCAAAAGAAGGTGACGGTGGGAAAATTGACGTGATATGAATGTATTGGCAATTTTTTGGGATTGTTGTTGATCCTTTCGTAACTCTAGCTCCACGTAGATTTGGCCTTAAAACGTGTTCTCGGGAAGCTTGGCTCAGAAATTCATCTCAGGGGGTGTGATATTTCGGGTGTTATACATGACTTTATGGCTTTCCTTCTTTTGCGGACCGACGGCAGGAAATATTTTTAGATACGTACAAGTGGTTGGTCTTGTTAGGTCGACGGCTACTAGTGTTGTGTTTGTTTACTGCTCCAGCTGCGCGATTGCATGTATTCCCTTTTCGGCGATGCTTGTTTAACGGGCAAACGGGTGAAAAATGTCCCTTTCGTAGTATTCCTTAAGGTTAACAATCGTTGAGGTTATGTGCCCACTGTTTTGCTTGTTATGTGTAGATAATAATATTAAGCGTGATATTTTGCATTTTACGGTCCGCCCATTATATACGTACAATTCTTAGAAGTGCGTCAGCTGTGGATGTGATCGATTGCGGGGTTAATACTCAGCCTTGCAAGATGCGTGCCGCATCTGGCACGTTTGTCATATTTTCCATGTCCGTAGTTGTGGCGTTGATGATAATGACGGTCGTTTTTTTCTTAAGCTCTCCCCGGTCCCCGTGTGCGCCGTTTTAATCCCGGTTTTCCTACAGAAGGAAGCCGATCTGCCCGGGTCAACCCACTCAAAGAAGGTACCTGGGCGCCGCTCGACGCGCACAACGGTGAAATGAAGAACTGAACGTTTCGAAACCGCCGTTCGTGAAACGGTTATTTTATCGTTGAGCCCAAAGGGTATGTATATTGCGCCGCATTGGCGACGATGACGGCAGCGGCGATTTCTGCCCCAGCAAGCAGATATACACACGCATGCGCATACTAATACATTCATCCTTGCGTTAGCTGCCAGGAGGTGCTTGAGTTAGTTAGTGTCTGGGGGGGGGGGGTAATAGGTGGGAGTTGGGACAGGCGTACGGCACGTGTTACGCGAGCGGGAGGGGTTTACAGGAGGCGGAGTACTACGTGGGAGTTCAAACAGACCAAAGGCGTTTTATTTTACTTTTTTTTTGGGGGGGGGGGGGGGGGGGGGGTGAGACATATGTGTAGGAGTTGGAACATGCCAACGACGCGTTTTGGGCATGGGGGGGGGGGGGGGGGGGGGGGGGAGGCGGGGTTACAGGATGGGAGTGTACAGCTGATGGCGTACCGTGTGCCATGTGCTAAGCCTTCTTCGGTGTCGAAGTTGATGCCGCTACAGACGGTGTCCATTGCGGATTGCGGTATGGTGGCTCGCCAATGCCTTTCGCTGCGCTGCGTATTGCAGTGATCATGCCTGTTTGGTATCGTTGTTGTTTCTGCTATGAATACGTACGGTATAAGATGAGGGATCGTCGTATATGCGAGAGGTTGCTCGCTCGCCATGCCTTTCGTTGCGCTACCTCAATGCCGGTACTTTTTTTCTTGCCGGGTAGATGCAGAATCGTTCAAAAGTTGGTTCGTGTACGTCGTTTATTTTTTTTCCGGTATAGGCGCGGGTAGCTACGTAGCAGTGAAACGGCGTGGTTAACGTCTTTCCCAAGCCGCAGGCGCCGGTTTTTTCTCGGCGTTTCGTCGTGGGGCAAGCAAGAATAGTCGTTTAGTCCAATTATCTTGTACCTGGTGCGTATGTAAGCTTACCCTTTCGTTCGTTCGTTCCTCGCGTCCTATGTACCTATGGTCAATGGTAACTTCAGTGTTAACTTTTCAGATAGCCAGCGAAGCGATCCTGACGGGTGCTTAACCTAGGCAGCACTCTGTCCAGGTCGATCGGCTACTCGGTCCGGAATTGGACTGTTTTGGTACCGTATAAACGCCGAAACGGTCCTTATGTGTGTCCCAACAGAGTAGTATTATTTGTTTCTTGGGTGTTCAGCTGGCGGTTGGTTAGATATGTTTTTTTTTTCTCTGTGACATGGCAGCGGGCAAGCAAGCGAAATGGAGCCGCCCTGGAAGCTCTCTCGTGAGGATGGCGCTACTGCTAACAAGGGGGGTGTCTTTAATAGGGAATGTTCTCTGGGGGGTACCCGGGTACGTACCCGAGTTTGACCACTGTGCGTTACCCGAGTGCGTACCCGAGTATGATCTACCCGAGTATCCGGGCATGACCACTCTGGAGGTACCCGGGTACCTACCCGATTGCGATCAAAACAGCCAGGTTCAGTACCCGCGTATAGACCTGGGTATCCAAGAGTATGTTACACATACCCAACCTCCAGCAGTACATCCTTGTGAAGTGCTCCTAATAGTAGTACTGCTTGTAGTTGAAACAGTTGAAACGGTGTCTATTGTACTCTACTAATACATCGCACCACCGCTCGGCATGAAATATGCTGTCATCTTGGGCGCGCCGAGGCGTCTATTGGCCATATTATACTGCTTTTAGTGTCGGGGCGGTCAATCAAGGGGCCAAGGCGCTGTCTCCTTCGAGGACAGGTGGTAGCATGTTTTTGCTCGGTATGATGGTCGTGGGCCCTGGTTCATTGATTGGAGGGCTTCACGAAAGGAGGCGACTCGTTGGACGAGGCGCCTTCTCGTTCGGCGGGTTTCGACATTCGGTGTGGGATTACGCTTTTTCCCTTGAATGTTTCACTGTAGTACTTGAATTATATGTGATATTTACTGATATTACTCGGGATAGCTCCCTCAAGCAGGCGGTCAAGGCAGGCGGACACGATCAAAATCATGCTGGGACGGCTGTTTATTTTGTGCCACTTCTGAGTGTGTCTGTTGTGAATATTTCATGCTGAAACGATAACGGTTATAATTATTAGCACTTCACGGTCTCGATCTTCCAAGGGAGATCTGTTAATATTCTTGATATTTTGCACCAGTATGATTTACCAGAGGGTATCATAGCTCATGATGTTGCTCGGTGGAACCCGGAAATTGTGCATGATCTGGCTGTGGCACATGTTTCCTGGGTGTGATATATCTGCCCTATAAGGCAGATCCTGCACAACCTCTCACAACGGCAGGTGATGTTCTATCTGTATATGATATATCTGTAAATCATCTGTCTGTAGATGATCCATCTGTAGATGATCTATCTGCAGATGATCTGTCCTACGAGTAGTTGTGGAATACCTGGTAGTTTTTGCTGGTATATACCAGGTACCAGGTATGATTTGCATACGCACATACATACGCAGAAACCATGTGTGTGTTGTTTGCGCCAGCCAGTGATTTGCCTACAGGAGGCGGGACAGTCTTCGGTCGGACAGGCTCGGACTTCTCGAGACATCACTCAGGCACCCTACGTAGGAGTAGGTAAACCTTGGGAACACAGAGTAAGTAGTTCCACCCCATTTTTCGTCGTTGGCTTAGACTATTAATAGTGCATATATATAGGTTTGAGATACACCTGTTAATACCTGGGTCCAAACAAGGGTGGTAAAAGGCCGCACAACCTACTGCTGCTGTGCCTACGGTACATTAACAGTATGGTTTGGTTCGCTATCCCAGGGCCCCTGTTGAAGTCCCCGACCTCAGCAGCCCAGACTGCATCCTCTTGCCAATAGAAGAAGCCAGTTTCCCGGTGATACAATACGTGCTGCTGTAGATGAACGCCGCGGTACATACGTAGGGGCGGCGCCTTATTTTTTTCTGCGCTCCCGGGGGTTGGCGCCTTAATTTTTTCTGCACTCTCACGCGGGTGGCGCCTTCCCATTTTCTTAGTTCCTCACATGAATTGAGGTCAATAATGTCTCACCCGAAGGATGACTGCTTCGAACACGTTTCAAATTCGCTACACGATCACTGAGCCAGAATGGAGCATTGATGAGGAATAGGATGTACTATATATACCGGTAGCTAAAATGAAATGATGTGGGGAATGGAAACTGGGAAACGGCTGGCAGAGAAGCGTATGAGAGATACTACTGATTTACGGAAGGATATTCGGTTTATATAGGAACGGCATCTACGCTATGTTGTCGGAAGGCAAGCGTAATAATAATCAATGAGCCAGTCACTCCTGAAATAAACACACACCAGACACCCGGAGGATATGACTCTCCCGGGTGGCTATCTCCACCGCACCTGCCCCTCTCGGGGGTCAGGTCGAGTCAACGTCCCCAAACGCCAGAGGTGACAACAAACAGCAGTCTGCTCTGCTTTTGCAACGAACGGGAGCTACTACTGGCTAAATTGACACACGACACGTATTCTCAACGCAAAGGTGTGGTGAGAGGGTTTTTTTCCCCAATCCGCCGGAGGACAAAACCAAAAACGAAAAAAAGAGCAAGCATGGTATACTACGGTGTGCTGTATGCAGTAATGAAAGTGCCACGCTAACCGGTATGATAAGTTGCTCACTTAAGAATTAGAACTAACTGCAGTCCCGTTTGGGGGACAAACCAGTCAAATCCTAAGTACTTTGTCCCTCAAACGGGCTGACTGCTGTCCTAAAACGGTTAAAACCGATCAGAAAAAAATGTTGAGCCCAAGAGTGCAACTAACTCCTATTAATACTACCGTGGGATGAGTCCGTGTACATGGCTCTCCTCGCTTCGAGTTTTCGTTGTCGTGGAGTTTCACAGGTACGAGCATTGGGTATAATGTTTATTGTAGAGCAGGGCAAGGGTTGCCCTGCTGCTCCCTAGGTGTTACCATTCAGTACAAAAAGGTTGGACTGAGGTACGGAAATTCTCTCGCGACGCAGATACTTGCCAGGTAGAATCTTAGTAAAATTCAATTTTACTTGTTTGAAGATGCTACTGCTGTTGTTGTTGACGCTATTTATTGTTCATTGTAGAGCAGGGCAGGGGTTGCCCTGCTGTTCCCTAGGTGTTACCATTTAATGCAAGGTTGGACTGAGGTATGGAAATTCTCTCGCGACGTAGATACTTGCTATTAATAGGTAGCATTTTATTTGGTTGAAGATGCTACTGTTGACGCTATTTATTGTTCATTGCGTGGCTTTTCAGAAGAAAGAAGTGATAACAACAGCAGATTTTCACAGGTACCAGGTATAATTTTACATCTGATTCAATCAATCAACCATCAAAACCTCGGGAGAAAGATAGAAAAAAGCAGAGAAGGATCATCAGTTGTTCATGTTTGCTTTTCGAGCATTTATTTCGCGTGGTGATTATTCCGGGGCGCCATTATCGTCGCGGTGGTTGGTGGTCGTTGGGGGGAGCGGCGTATTAAGCGGTGAGCAACGCTCAGTGACTTCTTGTCGAACCCGAAAAAGCTTAAAATTGAAGGTCCCCGGATCCAACAATCTTCGACTTGAAGGTGATCCAACCCAACAACAGCCAACTTGAAGGTACCCAAACCCAACCATTTTCAAGTTGAAGGTCTCCGGATTCCGAACCCATCCATCTTTAACGTGGAGGGTTTCCTGGATATAAAACCCAAGAAAATTCAACTTGAAGGTTTCCGGAATCCGATTCCAGCCATGTTTAACTTGGAAAGGTTCCGTCCACAAGCAAAGAGTAGATCTCGCCCCTCCTCGCTCTCCTCTTCCTCTCCCATGCGCACAATTTCTGCTACCTAAAGTCGTTTCGTTTCGTTTTCAATTTTTTCGAACGTGCCGTCCATGGCGGCGGAGGAAAAAAAAAACACAACAAAAAAACGCCCTTTTTTTCCTATTTCGGTAACGCCCGTTTCCGCAACTTCCCAACCCCCATCCAGGCCACACCGCAAAAAATAAAACCTAACAGCCCTTTAGTACACTCACACACGTCGAGTGCAAAAACACATCATCATGCATGCTACAGATACTAAACCCCTCTATCACTTTTTTTTCATTGTTTTTCTTCCTTAAATTTGTTAACCCAAGTGCCGCCGTTGTTGTTGTTCCTGTTTTTTGTTTCCGGTGCATGAGAAGTGTACGAACAAAAGGTACCCTCCTCGTCGCGACAGCTACACCAACCAAAGAAAGCAGCGGCAGCGGCAACAAGCAACGACATCTCCCAATACAAAGAGAGAGGGCAGGAAGCAAGAGGCGGCACTTCGCCAGCGAGAGCAGCAGGCAATAAGCGAGCAGTGGCATTTCGCTGCGTACAGCTGGAGAGAGGGCCCAAGCCTCCAAGACATCCAGGACCGCCCGAAAAAACTCGCCGCGTTAAAAATCTAAGCCTGTTTTTCTCAGCCCCCACTGTCTAACGCCTGCAAAGGCACAGAAGGAAACCCTGGCGTGCTCTTTTCGTTCACCCTATTGAGCGAGCGATTGCGAAGCGCACGGTGCACATAAAACGGTGCAACTACAGATTATTACCCCCACAAAAAAAAACTTGATATTTCAGGTACAATGGGTGGGGGGGGGGTACATTCCGTCCCCTCCTGAAGAATTTTGACCCGGGGGGGAGGAAGGGCACGGGGGGAACCCGAGTCCATGTCCTCTCTTTGCCACCACCTGGGTCCTTAACAAAAAAAAAATCTCGACCACAGAAAATTCTGAACCGCCAAACCCTCCAATGCGGGGCGGGGCGGAGAGGGGTGCGTAAAAACGGAACACGTGGTCCAAAAGGATAGACCACTCAACAGCCCCCGGGCCACAAACGCCTTCCCAGACAATTCCTCCAGAAAATAACCCCCACCCCCCACTTGATTGATAACCCTCACAAAAAAAACTCCGCCTTCTCTACTAGGCTAGCGTTCAGGCTCGCTCCTCAAGGATCCCACCGTCACGCGTGCAGCAGCGTTTGTCGAAATTCATCTTGGGACTCCCGACCGGACCAGCCCCCCTCAAGATAACATTTTTTTTAGGCCCACGTTAACGCCCATGATGACGCTGACGCTAACGCTGACGCTGACGCTGACGCTGGCGCTGACGCTCACACCAACACCAACGCTAAACACCTACATCAACGCTCACACCAACACCAACGCTCACACATACTGTCACGCCAACACCAGTGCTAACGCCAACGCTACCGTGAGGGTACTGCCACGGCGTGCATATAGGTCACGACGGCGGCGGGATGCTGCGCTTTACGCGCCGCGTCGGGCTGCCGCCCCGTCCACATGCTTGAGGCTGTTCAATATGTCCGACGGGGCTGAGATCATCTTGAAGAACCCAACCTGACAGCCAACAAAAAAACAAGGTTCCCCACGGTGCGCAACACAGCAAAGGGAGGCAGAAGAACATACCGGTAAGAAACATGTCAAATCAGGAAGGACAATCCTCACCAGCACATGCCGATACATAAAAACATGCCTATTGCCTTCGCAGTGACGCTGAAGATGACGTTATGTTTGATCTTTGAAAGAAAAAAAAAAAAAAAAAAACGATTTTTTTTCAAGTCTGCCCTGAGAAAAGAGGGCAGAAAGCAACACCGTACGTATGATGCAACACGTCAGACAAGCTATATACCCCCTGGAAAGAAGTCGGTTTTCTCCAAACCCTGCACACCGCGGACAGACCGTCTACAGATAGATCATGATCTACATCATCTAGTTCCTCAGCTGCCGTTGTGAGAGGTTTGTGCAAGATTTGCCTCGTAGGGCAGATCCCACCCACGAAACATGTGCTGCGGTAGATCATGCAGATTTTTGTACAGGTCCCACCATGCAACATGAGCTACTGTTTTGTAGATCACACACAATCGGGAACAGATACGCCTCGCACGGCATATAGATATATCTTGAAACGTCTAGATCCTCAAGTGGGAATCGGTTATGAATCCGAGCTGTGGAACCATGCCTTGAGGGGGGGGGGGGGGGCACACAAAACGAAAATGGCGGATTTTGCCGTATACATAGACACATCGCTCGGCGTGTTACCTTCCTCCCCGTTGTCGACCAAAACCGAGGGGGTTTGTCATCTTGCGAATATTATCCGATGTGTGATGTCTTCACATTAATTCGTTATTTCTAGTTATAACCCTTTCAGGACTGCAGTCCCGTTTGGGGGACAAACTACTCGGAAATTGAGTGGCTCGTCCTCCGAAACGGGACTGCGCGTCTAAAAGGGCTAACTACACCGGTACACCCAGTGTCCGGCCTGATTCCTTATCCCACAGTAGAGAAATACTAATTCTGCAGTCACAGACAGTAGGTAGAGAGAATGGGTACGGTTACAGATAGTATGAGCTGTCCTCGCTATATAGGAACCCGCGCGGTAACATATAATAATCATACCCTTCGCCAACTTATGTGTGCGTGGGGCGTGGGGCGACTTGGATTGATAATTTGGAAAATAAAAATCGTACCCTGTTCCTAAAACTACTACAGTAAGGACCGATTTGATTGAATGGTTGTGTACCAAAAATCCTTACATTTTGAAACAGAATCTCGGCCGGCGGTCGTAGGATCTCGAAGCCTACAATTTGATCTTACATTTAAAAGATCATAAAACAATCTCAAAACGCTATGGTGATAGATTCGGCTTCAGCCAGCTTGAACACGGGTCCCTACGTACGTCCCAGATACAGGTACTGTTATACTTACAGTACGTGAGATGCCGCGTAAGCTAGAAACTAGCATTCGCCCGTAAGCAGGTTGTTGAAAAAAAGAACGAACGCCTCTGAAGAAGGAGGGGAAACCTGTCGAGCTTTTGCTCTCGGGTGAACTTTGCTGTTGAGAATGGGGTTGTCGACTTCACTCCTTGTAGAGCATACTGCAGTCCCGTTTGGGGGGACAAACTAGTCGAATCATGAGTAATTAGTCCTCAAAACGGGAGCGCAGTCGTAAAATGGTTCGAAGCGAGAGAGCGGAGAGGGGAGCGGGGCGGGCGTCCACAGCAGTAGTGACGCACGATGGGGGAATACTTTTGACATTTTGGAGTACAGCACTGCTACTAATACTACCGTACGTACCAACGCTTCCTGCGATCCCTTGGGTCCCGCACTAAATAATACCAGGTATGGCATAAGACACGAGACACGTCATCGAGGGCCATTGCTACTACTACTACTACTACTGCTACTACTACTACGACTCCTTACTACTGTAAATAGTACCTACTGTATTACCAGGTACTGTAGTGCAACTACTATTAATACGACTAAACACGACGATTACTATTACGGGGGACAAATAGTAAATAGGACCAAATATTGTTAGAAAAAATAGATAAATATATAGGCTTTCGTGTGTACCGTAGGTCCTATTTACTATAGCCCCCCGTATCAGGGCTCTTACTACTTGATTACTACCATTACTGCTATTACTACCAATACTACTACTACTTAGATATTATTAATACTACTACAAACCGCTACCAGGCACATTGAAACCATTGCTACTATTGTATCATACGTACTGGCACCGCAATCAAAGCTACTGCCACCAAAAGAGCGGCAACAACATCACACAGGCCTCACATCCATATCGTCCATAACGATGTCTCCGGTGACGATCATCGTGTCTGTTGCTGGCAGCACTTCTTCCACGTACCCCGCGAACACCCGGGCCACGACGTACGGAATTGACGCATCAAATTCCCTAGAAATTTCCTGGAAAAAAAATGGTTGTAATTCGAGGTGCCAAAACGAACAGAGGGGAGATAGACAGGACAGGACAGGACGACAGGAAAGCGGGAGGGCGGGGTCGATTCCTCCCATGCAAGCCAAAACAGATGTCTCCGGGGGTTGGATTGTTCTCAACGGTACTCTTTTCAGAAGCCAGAGCCGTTAGTGGTTGAAAACGCTGTCCGACCAGACTGACAGTAAAACGTTTAACGTTCCTAAAACAAAATCGAGCGGTCCGAAACGTAAAACTCCGGATCGCCTGCCAAGAGTTTTAGGCTCTTTGTGTTTCACGTCCCACTCCCTGCCGCCCAGGCCTTCCTCGCCAACAACGAAAAAGCGAGAGTGGCCCAACTTCCACAGACGGGACAGATCAGTCAGATCCCTATTTGATGATCTAGATCTTTCAGCGCAGATATATCCCTCATATATTTCATCTGCATAGCCTACAAATCGCCGGGTGGGAGCCGTATGATCTACATGATCTGGCTCCCGTTTCCTGATTAGAATCTTGTTAATACACACATCTTGTGCGATACAGATTCTGTACGACCTCATCTAGAAAACGGAAGATAGGATCTACTGCAGGAGATTCATTTTAGATCGTCACCTGTTTCCGACGTGTGGGAACTCAACCATTGCGTACACTACGGCTGGAACCTTAAGCTCTCGCTTGCGCGGCCTAAAGGCTAGAAAACAGCATGACAACGAGTGGTCAGCTTTCAGGTCGGTTTACAACGGATAACAGACACCTAACGCCCCAATGCATTTATTTGGGAGTGCTGGGAGTTGCGGCGAGGTGGAAGCTTAAACTCTTTTACTACCGCACTACGCATAGCTTAACATTGTCGGACTGGGCACTGGCACAGAATGTACTCGCAGTAGAAATCTACTGGCAGTAGCAACTGATTGACCTGACCAGCATATTTCGTCAATACTCTCATCTTACGAACGTCCAAGAAACAAACCATATAACCGTACGGAGGCCTTGCGATTCGGGAGGAGAGTAGGGAGAAGAGACAGTATACTGCTGCAATCCAGTATACTGCGAGATTTTGGCGACAGTGTAATTGCCACTGACTCACTCAGCCAGTGCCCAGCCCTATAAACTTGACCATAATTTCAAGTGTTTTGTTTCCAAAACGGCAGTGCAGTCCTAAACGGGGTAAGCTTCGCAGGATCATAATCCACAACAAACATCGTAATACCGAGGCATCGCAAAGAGTAGCAGCGAAAATTTCGCAAAAGTCGTTCGTGGGTGAGCGCGGCCCTCGATTTGGGACTCGAGTCTCCAAGCATACGAGTCTATAGGCTGGCTGTCTGCTGAGGCAGGCTATACTCGCCGCTGCAGCCAATCACCAAACAAAACACACGGGTATACAGTTCACGCCGCCGGTCGTCCAGGCTAGCAGACACCCATGAACTCGTCACCCCTGCCAAGCAAGAACATCGGTAGACACGTAGGCACTGTCTGCAGCCTCTTGGTTCTTCCCTTGGCGCCTCAACCATGTTCGAAAGCCCTTTGCAAAAACAGAAACTAAACAACTGAAGCAGACTACCGCTGTACCGTACCGGTACGTCGTACGCAGCCATCTATAGTCGGCCGACAATCTCGAGCGTGCCGCCCAAAAGTAACGAAAGACAGCGTGTGCTAGAAGCAAAGCCCTGGGGCTGGCCAATGTCGACACATGCTGGCGTCAACATTGAACAACCACGAGGGTAGATAAGACCTGGTCGTTAGTAGGGCGGGCAGCCTCTCGACGCACACGGGAAGCATGGCATGAGCCCACTGCATGAGTCTACGGCATAAGCCTCTGCATAATCCTACGGCAAGCCCTCCATCCCAAGAAGCACCTTCACAGCCACGACTCGCTGTGTAACACGCTAGGGCGCAGACAATGCTTCGAACGCACTTCAGCGAAGGGTTTCAACTGGACCTGAGCCAACCTTACGCCAAGGCTTCTCCAAGTCGAGCCCACTACGGCAAGCCTACTGCTGCTACGGCAAGCCTATACCTACTACGAAAACCTACTGCGCCAAGCCTACTGCGCCGAATCTACTGCGCCAAGCCTACTGCGCCAAGCCTACCGCGCCAAAACAAATACAGAAAGCATGCTACGCCAAGCCTACTATTGTAGGCAAAGAAAGCATGCTACGCCAAGCCTACTATTGTAGGCAAAGCACACACTACGCCGAGGCTACTACCGCAGTAGGCCAGGCCTACACCACCCCGACACCAACCCAGAACCTACGCAAAGCCAAGCCAGGCCTACACCAGCCCCACCCCACCCCTACCTCACCCATACCCCAAGCCCACCCGAAAACGCTCACGTGTATCAATGCACCAACAAACAAACAACCCACACAAACACCACACCGCACCATACCATATCACACCGCACCACACCGCACCGTGACTATCAATAGCGGCGCTACGTACTGTAGTCTGGCCTGGTAAACATTGTACCATGTACACAGCCGTGACATCAAGTGACTGCTGATCACCGGTGACTGGTCGCTGCTTGCTCACCATGCTGTACTTCTTCCCGTCGTAACTCCACTTCCCCCTCACGGAGAGCGGCAGCGGGCCGTTCGTGGCGCCAGCGGTAATGGTCCCATCCTCATTCAGCACGATCGAGGTTTCGGCCACATCCCGGTCCTCCAGCTCTTCCAACTGTCATCCGGGTAAAAACAGAAGCAACAGCGACAACATCATCAAAAGAGCAACACAAAGAGCAAGAACAGCGCCGACGAAGGAAGGAGTTCTGTATCCGCGCCGGCCGGCACAGGCGACACAAGCGCTTGGCGTTTCAACGAGAATTGGAAGCGTCTGGGTGCCCACGCGGTACGTGCATTCATCATTGGAAGAATGAGGGGTGTTCGTTGGGGCAGTCGTGTCGATTCAAGAACGACATGCAGACGATGAACGGCAGTGCCGGGGGTGGGGGGGGGGGGGGGGCGGCATCGGGCGGTTGAACAAGAACAAGAACAAGAACGGAACAAGAACATCGACAGGAACATTACAGCAATGGTCCCTCTATAGTGACGGTATGTATGCGCTATGATAGCCAACAATACCGGCACTATTTTATAAAATTTGAAATACGTCAGCTGTGAGTTCGACTGATTAAATAGATGATGCTCAACTTTGCAAGCTGCGTAATACGTCTCGTCTATATTCCATTTTTACCGAATTTTACAAGTACTTCATAAATTTTGAAATACGTCAGCTGTGAGTTCGACTGATTAAATAGTTGATACTCAACTTTGCAAGCTGCGTAATACGTCTCGTCTATATTCCACTTTTGCCGATTTTTTGTGATGAACCTATTATAGCGGCAACCAACCGGCACTAATTACTCCGCACACTACCGCACTGGTCAATCTCATCTGCGTCAAGCGATTTGACAGGCACTATACCGCGCAATCGGCACTACTCAACCGGCACTATAGAGGGACCACTACTGTGGTATCATACCTGGTACCACTCTGCACGGAAATATAAGGAACGTTTGGCCTTCATAGTAGCGTTTGAAAGCTCCTTACAAATATTTTATAAATTTTGAAATACGTCAGCTGTGAGTTCGACTGATTAAATAGTTGATACTCAACTTTGCAAGCTGCGTAATACGCCTCGTCTATATTCCATTTTTACCTAATTTTACAACTATTGTGATAAACCGAACGCGCGTATTCTATATGTGATTCCTTGTCAAAGATATAGGCCAGCGGCTCCCCTGGATGCTGCCCGGGTCAACAGGACAATTTTAACTAATCATTCTGCGCACTGATGCTATATAACCCGAACAAGGGATATTGATATGATGTTGCAACATGTTGAAACCTTTGCATTATTTATAAAATCCGTCCAGAGATTGGGATGATATTATGCCACTCCTCAATTTCTATTCTTGTTTTTTTCCAGTGTCCGGGAATTAAGTATAGTATTTTCGAGAGAAAATACTGCACAAGATGTTCCCGATACCCGGGAGTAGAGTAAACTATCTTCGAGAGAAAATACTATTAATACTCGTACACAGACTTCTTCTTGCATTAAAAATTGATTAGCGGAAAGCGCGAGAGCGTGAGTTAGCTACATTCGATGAAAATCGACGAGCAGTGGGGATGCTGAACCCTATGCGCGACAAAAAATAAAAAGGCACGTACCGGGGGGGAGAAGGGACGACACCTGTGACCACGGCTTGTCCAGAAGATCGCTGAGGGTAAAACCTCCTACGAGTTAGGCTGGAAAGTAAAAGTGATGATTTAAAATATACATATATATGTACTCGCAGTTTTTAAGGTTTTATATACTGCCGATACCGCGAGTACTCGCAGTATTTCGAGGTTCAGTACTGCGAGCACTTCCGGAATCGCAGCATTTCGGGGTTCGATGTTGTGGATACTCCCAGTACTTGACGAATTTCAATGTTCTGTACTACGGGTACAGTCAAGTACTGGCAGTATTTCGTCCATCGGTGCTGCGAGTACTACGAGTACTCGGAGTACCAAAATACTCTCACTATCTGCAGTAAACTCGGGAGCATGATGTATACTTCGACCGTTTGTGCACCGTTTCGAGAATTTCATCTCCATTTCGGTGCAGAAAACAGTCAAGTCACAGATCGTCCCACTCACGAATGGGAGTTGGAGCAAACTACTTTCGGGCAGGGGCAACTGGAGTACTTAAGAGTACTGGGAGCAGTTCGGGAGTATATACTGCGAGTACTCGCTGTGTTTCCGGGTTCAAAACTCTGGATATTTTGAGGATTGGAACTATCTGAATGGTTGTGCTGCCAGTTCTGCTTGTACCGCTCACACTGCCAGTACTCGCAGTATTTGGGCCTTCAGTACTGCTCATGTTCCCAGTACTCCCAGTATTTAGGTCGCCAGTACTGCGATCCTCTCAGTACTCGGAGTACGACATGTACTCGATACTCCGAGTATATTACTCCGAGTGCACTCGGAGCGTCAAGTATACTGGGAGCATCTCTGAAATACTGCAGATACTTCGTGTACTCGCAGTATTTCGGGTGTATGATATGTACGGCGGATACTGCAAGTTGCAGTATTTCGAGGTTCAGTACTGCGGGTAGGTGGATACTCTCAGTACTTCAATATTTCACGGTGTCGTACTGCGGGTACTACAAATACTGGCCGTATTTTTCCGTTCGTACTGCGATTACTCGCAGTACCAAAATACCTGGGACTCTCAATATGCGCTGTTTACGCGGAGCATGACGCAAATCTCGACGCTTTGTGCACTGCTGTTTCGCTGAGTTAGTCGCCATTTTTTTCAGCGCCATTTTTCTAGCAGAAAACGTTCAACAGATAGATGGTCTCACGAGATCGATTTGGAGCACATTACTTTCGGGAGGGGCAACTGGAGTACTTAGAGAACACTGGCAGTATTTCGGGAGTATATACTGCGAGTGCTGGTAGTACTTCCGGGTTCAATACTTTGGACCCTTGAGTACTAAAGCAAGTAATTCGGATGTTCGTACTGCGGATATTGCTTGTACTTGCATTTTTGGTCTTCGGTACTGCTCACCCTCCCAGTACTCCCAGTATTTTAGGCCGCCATTACTGCAAAATACTCTTCTGTACTCGGAGACGAAATGTACTCCATACTCGGAGTATGTGGAGTATGCTGGCAGCATCTGTGAACCAACTCCTTGCATTGCATTGCAAGTACGATGACATGGTATTGCATCGTCTACTCTGTTTATTGCATATCAATGTACCATGTCTGTGACGTAGTTTTGTGACGACGTAACATGTCTCTCCAGGATTGAAGAATCGGCACGGACACTGCTGTTGGTGCTGGATGTCGAAAGAAGAACACAGGACTCTTATCGCCCGATACACAACTATTAATACCAGGTATGAATATCAGGTACTCCAATTAATACTTGTTACCTGGTAAACCGACACTGACTGCTGAACAAAAGCCAGCGCGGACGCTATGCCGGCGTCCCCGGTGGCTTTAAGCTTGGTAGTAGGTGGTCCGCGAGCCTATCAAGATCAATTTCGTGAGTTCGAGTCTCACCGAGTGCATGCTCATCATAGGGACTTTTTCTTGCATAAAATTGATTAGCGGAAAGCGCGAGAGCGTGAGTTAGCTGTACATTCGATGAAAATCGACGAGCAGTGGGAATGCTGAACCCTATGCGCGATAAAAACTAAAGGCACGTACCGGGGGGGAGAAGGGACGACACCTGTGACCACGGCTTGTCCAGAAGATCGTCGAGGGTAAAACCTCCTACGAGTGGGCTGGAAAGTAAAAGTGATGATGAAATATATATATATATATATGTATACGTATATTTGTCAAATTTTCGTACTTTTGCCAACTTTTCCCTTCGCACGAGCACTTTTAAGCAAAACAGTAAGTACACGGACACGGGAAGCCCTGCCCGACACATTGATCTAGGTCTCGGCGCGATCCGTGCATTCTGAGCGCGCGTGGCAGGCGCTTAATTTGTTTTTTTTTCCGGCGGGAGTGGATAAGACGATTTCCCTGGTTTCAGTAAAGAGGCCTTATTTTGTACGTACGTATCGGTACATTGTCATGCGCTCTGTTTTCTCCCCCGGCTCTCATTAGCTGTGAGCACACAGCTCAGGCATATACCAGTTACACAACATACAACATGCACAGATCCCATCGTTCCAACGCTGCCGCCCACACGCCGTGCGTGTTCAACACACCCATATGCGCAGTGTTGCTGTGGTTGGTTGTGTCTGTCGGAGCCTGTCGTCCGCATTCCATCGTCTGCCATATATTTTTTTATCGGTATGTGAAAATATCCCATACGTACGATATATTTTTTGGGTTGTTGCACGGAGGACGGACCACCGCCCAGAGAACAGTACCCACAGCAGTGCACAGAGCGTGCTTACCTCCAGCTCCTACAGCACCACAACCAACCCTGCTGCCCAGCAGCAGCAGTGGGCACACCTTGCGCGTATGGATGATCGTACTGCGGCTCATTCGTACAGCAGCGTTCGTACAAAATATACTTACAGCAGTACAGTAGTTCTGATTGCAGTGTGTCCTACATTGCTGACCGATAGATCCTAGAGCCAGCTGAAAGGGGATCAGTACACGTACGTTCCTCGCGTTGCATTTTACAGCAGTACTGCTGAATATGCAGTCGTACCTGTACAAGCTACTCTACTGCTGTAGGAGATCGTGGAAAGTGTTTTAGATTGCGTAAAAAACACCTTCACCCCAAGTATTTATTTCGTGTTTCGATACTACTGCGGGTACATACTTTAAGCAACCTGTATTATCGGGGTTCGGTACTGCTCACACTCTCATTACTCTCAGTATTTGGGCCTTCTCAGTACTCGCAGTAGTTTTGCCGCCAGTACTCCAATACTCTCAGTACTCGGACTACGATTTGTTCTCGAGCATTTACCTGTGAAACCTTGATAATATACCCTGAGCACCAAGAAACATTTATTTGGGGGAACATATATATTGTAGTACCAGTATGTATGTATGTGCTGCACCTTATTACTCAGCCGGTCACAAAAGTATTATGGCGCAACCTCGACCTCGCGCAACTTTTATGTACTTACGAATTAATCGCCGCGAGTCAGCTGGATCAATATATCTCCACTTACCGATACCCTATTGTATATTATTGTAGTAATGATCCCACACTAATTCCGCGAACAGTGTTATGATACTGCTTTGTATGAGGTTGAAAGCCCGGTAATTACCTCCAGGGGTTCAGTTACTGGGAACGTATTTGTAGTACTTGGAAGGCATATCTTAGATGGAAAACCAGGGGTTTTCCAGAGGCGCACGAGCTTGGTCTCAGTCTCCGCGTGCACGAAAGGAATAAAACTGCTCTTCTATAGCTAAGCAAGCAACACACGTGAGTACCAACGATTACCGACTTAAAAGGCAGACCTGTCCAGGGATACAAAGTGTCCCGCAACCGTTGATCTTAACAAGTGGCGTTGACGGCATGAGCATCTGCACCCGGTGGTGGTTACGCAACTGCGTAAAGTGCCAAGCACGGAAAACGTCGCGGCAGACGGTCCGGTGGCCCTCCATCACGTTGCCCTTGCCAGAAGGGCCCGGCATCGCCGTCAGCATCGACTATTTTGGCCCCCTCCCGGTGACGCCTCGAGGTAATACCTACACCTTGCTTTTCACTGATCGTTTCAGCCGCCGAGCTGACATGTACGCCGTCACAGCGGCAGAGTTCACCGCTGAGGGCCCTAACATTCTCATCAACCGGTATATCCCTCTTTGGGGGTGTCCGCGCAGCATCCTCTCGGACAATGGCCTCCAGTTTTGCTCCAAGCTTTCGCACGCCGTATATCAGCTTCTCGGGGTTCAAAAAATTGCCACCAGCTCCTACCACCCAAACGGCAACGGTGGGGTGGAACGTGTAAACCACACGATGGCCCAGATGTTGGCAATGGTCGTCAACGAGCTCCAAAACAACTGAGATGAACAGCTCCTTCAGGTCGAATTTGCGTACAACAATTCCGTCAGTGCCGCCACGGGTCTGGCTCCCAACGAGGTACATACGGGTCGGCTCCCACGCCTCCCACTCACGATTTTCGAACGTGCTGGAGTCGTCGGCCACCAGAGCTTGGTCCGCGACCACCTCGCCTACTGCGACTTGGCGACGGACCGCCAGCAGCGCGCGTACGATATCGTTCGAGAACACCACGCCCTCACTGTCGCTCACGTGAACCGCCGCAACTCCGCCCTCTCCGACGCTCTGCGTCCGGTCCCCAAATTTGACGTTGGTGGTTGGGTGTGAGTGTACAATACGGCGGCCACCATCCGCCAGGGCGCGAAACCAGACACGGACGCCAAGGTCCTCAAGGCCAAACTCTCACTCAACTGGACGGGCCCCCTACAAAGCTCTCGCAGTTGGCCCCTCCTCCTCAGCGGACACCCCGGATGGATGTCCTCTCGGAGCAAAGCTCCTGTATTTGGATCTTCCTTCCGATATGCCAGGCGCTGAGGCTCGCCGACGCGTGCCTGTTCAACGCTGCAAGCCCTGTGCCAACCCCCACGACCGTGGCGACATGCCGAAGTATTTGCCGGCGGGGTTGACGCAATACGTGCTCAACAATTTCTCCAAGAAATCTCTTCCTTACCACGTCACCGAGGACGACGTTTCGACCCCTCTTGAACGACTCGAAGTGGAAAAGATTACTAGACATCAATCGGTTAGAGGTCGAGGTGGCGTCATCGCGGTGATGTACGAGACGCATTGGAAGGGACTATCCCGGCCATCCTGGGAACGGGAAATGGACCTTCAGCTTTCTCGCCACGCAATTTTGCGCTACTGGGCCGGCACCCCGAACCAGCACCGCCAAACCAACCGCCTGTATCGCCGAATAAGAATTGGCACGGCACAACGGGAGCTTTCTCGGAGTAACGGCGAGCGGTTTCTGGCACCCGGCTATGGTTGCGTATCGCACGCTGATTGGCTCCGCCGATACAGCAACACTGTACTTCCCAACGGGGCCCACGTTTGGTACAAGGGCGACGACGGTCTGTGGTGGCTCGGGAAAATCAGCGCAATTACACCGACGGATGGAGTATATTTGGTTCGATTTTTGGACGACCCGGGACCAATCAAGCTTCCTCCTTCTCCGGCGCGCTACACGACTTCGACGAGAGCTGTACGAGGTTCTTGGTGTCTGCAAATTCACTTGGCTAGCGCGTTTACACGGGGGGGTCCAGCGTAACGCAGATGAATCTCGAGGTGCCGCCGTGGATAGCTGATTTTCGCTTCTTGACTGCACTCGTTATTTATATATTTTTTGTCGTCTTCCTGGACTTTGGGGGATGAATTTTTGTCTGCCCGATATGTTTCTGGTGTCTTTTCCTTTGTTTTGGCTGGGTTGGGGATGTGTTTTTGCGTATGCTGTCCTGCCTACCCCCCCGCCCAGTGTCGGGACTGGTCTGGGCACTCGGCCGCTCAATTGCGGGCCAGGGCGCGCTTTCAGAGTTGTGGACTGGGTTTAGGTGGTTCTTGCCGTCTTCCGTGTTATTTTCTTTTCGTTCCCGTACTCACTTTTCGCTTTTCTGTGCATCTTCCTCGCCCCCCCCCCGTGCGGGCGGCATGGCGATGGCTTTCATCGACGATTTCTTCCTGCTCCTTAAGGCTAGGTCTTCCCTTAATTTTTTTAACGTATTTTACGGGCTTCGTTGCCTCACCGTTCAGAGGTGTCGGAGTGGGTTTTGAGGAGCCGCATCTTCGACTCATGTTCTAGTTCATGGAATCGGGGTTTCCACGAATTTCCCATAATTCTGCATATACGGCTCACCAGAGTGGGCTAGTGTTATGATACTGCTTTGTATGAGGTTGAAAGCCTTTAATTACCTGGGTTCAGTCACTGGGAACGTGTTTGTAGTACGTGGAAGGCTTATCTTAGATGGAAAACCAGGGGTTTTCCAGAGGTGGACGAGCTTGGTCTCAGTCTCCGCGTGCACGAAAGGAATAAAACTGCTCTTCTTCTATAGCTAAGCAAGCAATACACGTGAGTACCAACGATTATCGGCTTAAAAGGCAGACCTATCCAGGGATACAAAGTGTCCCGCAACCGATGATCTTAACAACAGCGGTATAATATAGTCTGTCCTCAAAAATAAGTTGTGTGTGTTCTTCACGTTAAAATGATGGGTGGGTGCAGATGCTACTTCTAAACAAGTGTGCAGGGCTTCATACGAGTTTTATTATTTCGCTCTTGCGCCACTCCCCTATTAAAACGGCACCTCCCGGAGGGGAACCTTGTATATATATATATATATACGATGATCATGATTACGATCACGATATTTCTTCATCCGAGTCGTATATATGATACCTGGTACCAGATAAAAGCTACCGGTACTTCATTTTTTTGTTTATTCCGCTATCCAAGTGCCAAAAGGCTTACCTGGTACAGATAGAGTGTACAAGGTACCAGGTATAGTGTACCTGGTACGTGCTACCTGGAACGTGTTGTTCGTACGTACGTAGCATAGAGCTAAGCAGTAAAATAGGCCGAACAGAGCCAAGGCACAGCAGCAGTGACAGCCTTACTGATCCCGCCAAGAACCTGGAAACAATACGAAATAATAATGCTATTACGGGGGTTCATAGTTAATAGGACCTATTTTATACATAAAAACCTATATATTTACCTATTTTTACTAACAATATTTGATCCTACTTACTATGGTCCCCTGTAATAACAAGAGTACGTACACATACCACTGACCAGGTAGGCACGTACCGCATAACCAGGTGCCAGGTACCAGTATGTACGAGTACGTACTCGTATATTGCAGTATTGCTTGTTTGTTACATGTGTATAAACAGACGAGAGATCCCGAGGCCAATCATTTACGTACGTACAATACAGGGCAGTCAAAAAAAGACATAAAAATTCCACAACACGAAAGAATCAAGGAGTGCACACACACCGCAAAAATGATGAGCGCGGGAGGAGTGAGTGAGTAAGAAACACACCTGAAATTCACGGGCTGACAGGTCGCCCGTTGTAACATCTGCAACCGTCTCCGCGCCCATCCTCAGGGCGGCGCAGCTGGCCTCCCTTCCTCGAGACCCTGTCCACGCCGACGGGGCTGCCGTGGCAGCCCGCGAGGAGCACGATGCTAGCGCATTTGAAGGCGACCAAGATGCAGCTCGTCGACAACTCGAGGAAGATTTCGCAAAGGGGTACACAGAAAAGGCTTGCAGCCTTGTGCTCAGCAGCAGCACCGCGAGCGTTCCAATCAAGTTTCTTGCCAAGGCCATGGTTCCAGGTGGCGGATCGTGGTGGACTGCGGGTGGAGAGGATGGACGGACGGGGGGTTGAGAGACGCTCGTTGGAAACATGAGTTGATCGGATTTCCCTGGCCGATTCCTGAGTCTTTCTTCTCTTCGCAACGTACCGCTCTGTCCGGTAATGTAATGACCGTTAAAACTTGATGTTGAAATTAAACATGTCTTATATTTCCGTCCATGTAGGTACGAATCTCATCATCTCTTCTTGTAGCATGCTTTTCGTCTTCTTGTGCATCATCTGTTGGCAAGCACGTTCATTGCTCCTCAATGCTACCCCGTACACCGTTCTGTCTGACAGGTGGAGGTACAACCCAACACACAGCCATGTCAACTCGGCGGGACACACTCTTACCTCACTGCTCTAAGCTACGTGTCTCTTTTATGGTGCGTGTGATATGCGGGCAATTCCACGCGTGTGCGGGGGGGGGAGATTTACGCTATATTTCCCGAAATATATGGAAGCGTTTCCTCGAATGCGCGCCATTTCTTACCGAGGATCGTTACGAGATGTACTGGTATCTTTCGAAAATACGAGAGATGTGCGCTTTCAAACGATACGGTACACAACAGTGCAGGAAAGATGACAGCAGATCTTGCGGTGAGGGGTGGTGTTGCGGAAACATGCTGCTGCTGTGCTCTCCTCTCGTCCCTCCTACACATGTGAAGAACACACACACAGCAGTCAACAAGTCGCTCCGTTTTACACCAGTCATCGTTTTGTCATGCCGGCGTATCTATACCGTTCGGTGGATTTTTTCACTCACTTACTTGCAGTATGTATACGTAGAACTACAGCAGTACCATACGAGTACACTGACTGACTTTGTTGTGCCGGGCTCGAACAAGTGCATAGCCCTTGGTGGCAGGGGGGAGAGCGATATCCACAGGTGGCACTGAGTACGCCTGTTACTTGCCTCAAACGACACGTTCAATGGTGGTTGACGTGCAGTGTGCTTTGTTGTAAAAAACATGTTCTTATTCTGTAACTAACTGCAGTGGTGGTGGTGCAGTGATGATGATAGCGTGGTGGTGGCGCAGCAAGCAGTAAATACCGGTAATCTGGTAATATGATACCGCCGCTCGCAGCATACCAACGATGATGTGTACGTACTTGATACAAGCTTCACAGGGGGGCTGCGGGGGGCTGAAATTGTGATGCTATACGCCGAGCGCAGCCTAAGCACAGCTTCATATTGTACTTGCACCCGGGGAGGAGGGGGGGGGCATATTAATTTGGTGCTTGCCTCACATAGTCATTTGACCATTTTGACCGCGGGGGGGGGGGGGGGGGGGGGGGGGGGGGGGTATACTCATATCATGCATGGCCGTAGTCGTTTGATTATAGACCCCAGCATCCCTGCAATGCTGGGACGGAGCACGTCGGGTTTTCACCGACCAGGCAGACAATGCTTGCACCAAGCGCCAAGCGCCGCGAGGTGTTGGGCGAGTCGCATGAAGGGTGGGCCACATCCTACTCAGAACCGCCTGCAAGGCGGCCTTTGGGGGGGCGGGGGGGTAATCACGCCGGCGCAATACACGCCACTCAAAGGATTAGTACAGACAGGCAGGCACTAAGACACATACCCAGGCAACCCCTGGCAACCGCTGGCAACCCCCGCGAAACAACAAATTCTACTGTTAATACTATTCCCGTACTAGTGCTGTACGTACAGCTTCTCGTATTAACAGTAGCTCTCTTGACCCCTTTAACTACTACAGTCCCCTTTTGTGAGGACAAACTACTCAAATTCCAATACCGTGTGTCCCCGAAAACGGGACTGCGGTCCTAAAAGGATTACCGACAATAGGAACTCGCGCTGGTGGATATTTGTAACCGTCAACTGTGTGCTGCGTTGGTTGGTGGGAAAACACAGAAACGTCGGACATGACGCAAGCGTATAATCACAAATATTAACGTACTGCTGCTGTAGGTTGCTCGTTTCGGGAGATTCCGGTGGTCGGACGGGACACCGCGGAGGTTCGGGGACGCAAAGCTGGAAAGGAGCCCGCCCTAAGTTTTGGCGCCGTCGTCAAATTAGAAAACTGCTCCATTCATACACTTGACTCTGTTGTCTGAGCTTGACCCGAAGCTCGATGACTGGGTTGTGTACCTGGCTGGTGTGGTGTGCACGATGACGACATGCCTGGTATGGCACGACGTACGTACGTAGCCCCCTAAACCTACACCGCCTACTCCCGATGACAACCGACTGCACGGACGATTGCGAAAATACGACAAAAAAAAAAGAGCACGCAACGAAAAGTACCAGGAAACTCGTACGAGTAGGTGTTCAACATACGGTACATAAAACACACCGAGGGGTGATTCATTTTTCACACCCAGGACGTCGAAAACACAAAGCTATCAAAACACTCGGTACAAGCTTGTCAACAACAACAGCGTAATTTTTTGTTCCGCGTTCCCCGCCCAAAGAAAGCTTGGTATGTACGCGTACAAGGCACATGATGTATCTCGTGACTGCCCCATACCTGGTATATGAACAGTCGTGTACGGTTCCTCAGTGCCAGGGTGAAAACGTTTTTGCTGTCCCTTGTTGTACGAATGCAGTGTTTTTGTAGCTTTTGTAAAGTTAAAAAAAAAAGTCACCCGGAATGTGAGATCGAAAAAAATCGACGAAAAACAGACTATCAACAACAGGCGGTATGGGTAGAGGGTCATCGTGCACGTGTAGACACATTTCGACGGCTCGGGAACCTTCCAGTGAACAGCGCCCTGATAACCAGCTCACTCGAACTCTTCTGCAGGGGGTGACGTTGCGGCCGTCATACCACGTACTAGCCATATGTCTTACAGCAGTACGCAGTGCGGCGTGACCCAGTGGCAGGCGAACATCGTGCGGTGTCCCCTTCGAGTGCTCTGAAGTACAGCAGCAGTGGCCCCTCCACAGCGCCTGTACGCGCCAGCCAACAATATTGGCACTACCCCGCATACCACCACAATGATTAATCCCATCTGCTGTGCCAAGCGATTCTACAGGCACTACACCGGGCAACCGGCACTACTCAACGAGCACCATAGAGGGTAACCGGCACTAATGCTGTACTGCTGTACTCCATCACACGTGAAACGTACAGCAATCACCCATTCCGCTACGTACTGTAGGGGGGGGGTCGGGAGCACAGTGACAGTATTAGTCGCGTCGTCCTTTCTGTTGTTAACGTTGTAGTATTAACAATTTTTATCACAAGGGATGCGGCAATACCAAAAAAAAAATGCACACAACCCCGAGAAGCAGAGCCTCGAAAAAAACGACGCTGCGACAAAAACTCATCGCCTTCCTTCCGCTGATGCGCTCCCATACCCACCTGACTCACAAAACACACAAAACTCTCAACAAAATCGCGCCCACGGTGTGTCCCAACCACAAACACATTTACATTGACCCCCCCGCCCCCTACCCTACCCCTGTCTGGTCGGTGTAAACCCGACGTGTTCCGTCCCGGCACTGCAGGGATGGGAAGGCAGAAGGTCTATGGTCATACGACTACGGCCATGAATGGCATCACTACACCCCGCCCCCCCGCCAACAACTACGCTTCTTCAACAAACGGATGCATGAGCGCATCCTTCGCCGATAGCCGTTCCTTCGGGTCTACCTTCAGCATCCCCCTCACCAGGCACAGAGCGTCCGCGCGCGCTTTCCCTTCGCCGCCACCCCCACTGCTTGCTCCCTCACCTAACAGCGGGGCGCACAACCGCTCGAGCGGGCCGACTCTTTGCGAGGGGAATTCCGCGATGTCACACCGGCCGCTCTTGCGAGCGGCGCGAACGATCTCGCCGCTTCCAAGGAGCGCCGCTATCTGGACGAGAGCCATTTCGTCGCTGTCCGCTGAGGGAAACAAGGGATACCTTCGAGATAGCAGGCAGAGCAGGATCACCCCCGCGGACCAGACGTCAACAGCGGGTTCCTGTACGGACCAGGGGGAAGGGAGGGGGGAGGGCACTCGTTTGTTGCTTGCCTTAGTCATTTGACCATTGACCACGAACCCCATCCGAGACGGAGAACCGCTCCTACTCTCCAAAGCAGATACCTTAAACATATGGGCGCTCAATACCCGTTTTCCATATGGGGGGACCAACGCGAGGTAGCAAAGCAACGCGTAAATCATCACGCGAAAGTGCGGTTGCAATTCAGGGCTTGCTGAACAGAGGAGGGAGGCGGGGGGGGGGGGGGGGGACAGGCGCAATTTGAATACCTTATGGAGGCAATGCGCTGGCAAGCGGCGGGCGTAAGAAAAACCGCCAACTAACGGCCACCGAGCAGGTGTCCCGAATAAGGCCGGAATCGGAAGCCGCTTGCTCACCGACTCCATTTCGAAAGCCGCGCAGGCCGGCAAACGTTTTTACAACCAGATAGATACATGTATACCCCCTCTTTGATTACTCACCCCACATGGTTGTGACTATACTGCTGTGTTTCACCTCCCCCCCGAAATAGACGATTGACAAGACCAAAACTATCGTTTTTACTGGGTTGCAGTCTCTGGACCCCAACGCTTGCATCGCAAGTCCTTGAGAACTGTACCTGGTACCTACTCACGTTTCTCGGACAGATCATAATCTACTCAGAGCTTGGATAGATGATGATCTATCTATCTATCTATCTACTGCAGATCATCTAGCAGTTCCTCACCTGCCGTTGTGAGAGGTTGTGCAGGATCTGCCTTATAGGGCAGATAGATCACACCCAGGAAACACGTGCTGCAGTAAATCATGCAGACTGTACTGCTCCCACCCACCCGGCAACAGGAGCTAGATCATACAGATCGTACAGATCATCATCTATCTGCCCTGAAATATCTAGATCACCAAGTGGGAATGATCTGTGAGACGATCTGCCCGAGGTTGTGAACTACTTGGAATCCGTGGAAGATCAATTTCGCTCTGTCGGGAAACGTAAAGCTCCGTTCTGGCAGTAGTGTCCTGGTGGTTCCAGACAGAGTGGTAGGCTGAACGCTTCAAAGGGATAACATACAACAACGCTCATCCGCCCCACCAACCTGATCTCGGCAATGCCACAGGATCTCCGGCGCACGAAAACCCGTCGTGCCTCCCCTCTCCACTTTCCTCAGCAGTTTCGACCGTTCCTCCTTCTCTCGCGCGCTCTCAACGGACACCCTTCCCTCCACGCCCATGGAGCGAGCTTCGTGATTGCTCCTACTGCTAGTGCCTCGTGGGTTTCCAGTTCGGGAACTCAAGCTCAACGGTGTTTCCCCGCGCGATCTTTTTCGGAGGGCTCTCCTGGTCCTGTGTGCCGCTAGAGCCTCCGATCGGCATTTCCACCTCTCCGCCGGCTCAGCTAAGCCAAAGTCGATTAGGAACCCTAGCGGGCGAGGGGGGGGGGGGGGGGTGGCGAGGCGGACCGGTAGAGGCAAGAAGTGGCAGTTACACGCATGCGGTGCAATCAAGGTATGCAGAGGGTGGTTACTTTCTTGCGAGGAACCGAAAACAAGAGCACGAAGAAAACACAGAAAATTAAAAAAAAAAAAACACACACACACACACACACACACCTTTGGCCTTCCTGGAGTTATACATGAAGTTGCGAGGCTTGATGTCTCTGTGGATAATCCCTTCCCCGTGAACATGTGCCAGGGCCGTCAGGAGGGCCCTCATGTAAACCGCCACCCCCGACAAGGTGATTGTTTTCATGGTTTGCCGAAAATCGTCATGCTCGAAGAAGGGCATCACCAACGCAAACGCGCCCCCAGGTGTGCGAAGGACTCCTTGCACTCGAATCACGTTGTGGCGGCCTGCGACAAGGTTTTCCAACGAGAAAGTGTGACACAACGGGGGCGGGGGAGTAGGGGGAAGCGCGTGTGGTATTTTCTGAGTAAAAGGAAATTCCACAGCAGCAGCAGCAGCCACGGAAATTCCTCATCACTTCCGTATACCAGGTACAGTATACACCACGAGTATATACGACGTACTGTAGTACACAACAACGCTCACCAGGTACGTGGCACACAAGAACGCTCCCTTGCCCCTCCCAAGTCCACTCACGCACTACTGCTACTACTACTATTATTATCTACTACTACTGCTACTACTGCTACTACTATTAATACTACTTCTACTAATGCTACTACAACAGGTGATACTTCTGTACAATTATTACTACCACGCACTACTACGTATCCGGCATACACTCTTGTTGATACAATCAGACTATCATGTAGTATCATGTACTGCTGCTATTGCTATTGTTGCTACTGCCAGCTTCTGGTATTGCTATTAATACTACTACTACTACTGCTGTAGCAGTACTGCTTCGTACCACTACTGCTTCTGCTACTACTGCTATACTACTACCGTACCACTTGTATTGCCACCGCTACAAACTACAGCAGTATTACGGGGGTCCATATAAAATAGGACCTACGGTGCACACAAAAACCTATATATTTCCCTATTTTTCCTCACAATACTTGGTCCTATTTACTCTGGTCCCCCATACTAGTAGTGTATACTATTGCTGCTGCTACTGCTTGCTGCTGTACAGCGGTATTCAACGTTTAGAGCTAAACTTCCGACCGCGCCGGCCATGCTTGCACCCATGCCTACGATACGTCGATGTCTACGGTATTTTTATTTTTTTTTTTTTTTTTTTTTTTAAATTTTTTTTTTACTCATCACTTTCACTTTCCAGCCTAATTCGTAAGAGGTTTTACCCTCGACGACCTTCTGGACAAGCCGTGGTCACAGGTGTCTTCCCTTCTCCCCCCCGGTACGTGCCTTTGCTTTTTATCGCGCATAGGGTTCAGCATTCCCACTGCTCGTCGATTTTCATCGAATGTAGCTAACTCACGCTCTCGCGCTTTCCGCTAATCAATCCCTTTTATGCAAGAAAAAGCCCCTACGAGCATGCACTCGGTGAGACTTGAACCCACGAAATTGATCTTGATAGGCACGCGGACCACCTACCAAGCCACCGGGGACGCCGGATATACTGGTACCTGGTGAAGCAGTATAAGGCCCATGAAAGAGAAATCATCCCGAATAACATAACAGCATAAGGCTCACTTCTTGTGGGACGCTATGAAAAACTGGATTAAGAAAACGTGCTCAGCGGCGAGCGCTACCTTAAATCCTACCGTATGTAATAGCCTACCTGGAATACTCAGGGTCACACAAGGATGGTGGCACAGACTAAGGTTTTAAGGCTTGCTCTGATTACAACACGTTCGAACGAAGGATGTTTTTAGGGCTGGGCATTGGCACAGAATGTACTGGTATTACGGGGGACCATAGTAAATAAGACCAAAAATTGTTACAAAAAATAGGTAAATACATAGGTTTTTGTGTATACCGTAGGTCCTATTTACTATGGTCCCCCGGATTTTTTTATTTTTTTTTTTATCATCACTTTTACTTTCCAGCCCACTCGTAGGAGGTTTTACCCTCGACGATCTTCTGGACAAGCCGTGGTCACAGGTGTCGTCCCTTCTCCCCCCCGGTACCTGCCTTTAGTTTTTATCGCGCATAGGGTTCAGCATTCCCACTGCTCGTCGATTTTCATCGAATGTACAGCTAACTCACGCTCTCGCGCTTTCCGCTAATCAATTTTATGCAAGAAAAAGTCCCTATGAGCATGCACTCGGTGAGACTCGAACTCACGAAATTGATCTTGATAGGCTCGCGGACCACGTACCAAGCCACCGCACCGGGGACGCCGGAATAGTAGTAATCTACTGATTGACCTGGCCAGTATATTCGCCAGTACCGTAGTTTTTACCTGACGTAGGCCCAAGAAACACGCCAAATTATGGTACGGAAACCCACTACAGGTAAGTGCGTTCCGGGAGGAGAGAGGAGAGATGGTATTCTGCTGCAATCCAGTACCATGTATACTTGATTGATTTTGACGACAACAGAAGTATTTAGTGTCATCGCTACTGACTTGAGTCAGCCAGTGCCCAGCCCTATCCTATTTGATCGCAGTGATTCTTCCTGGAGGGCCCAAACCTCCGACGAGATAATGGAAAGAGAGAGTGATGACACTGCTGCTGTGTTGAGGAATGTACGTACAGCAATACCGTATAGCGTCGGTTAGCGGTACTGCTGAAGGTTTGGCGTGGTGTTAACTTCTCGAGTCCTTGCCACTACGGCCTGTGTTGGGCACAGAGGCTTGCGGTTCAGCAGTAGGCGGTACGAGTTCAGACATCCCCCTACACCGCAGCAGCCCAAAGCTTATTCGTGTGTCTGGCTGGTACTACTGCTGCTGCTGTGCTCGAGGTGGCACATGCTACCAGTACGAGCATGTGTAGTGGTCATTATGTATAGTCGTACGAGTGTCATTAATAAGTATGATTTTGGCACTCCCCTCTGACCAAAGGGGTCAATCTGTCGTCCTGCGGCTGCGATGTTGCTGTACTAGAGCATTTACATGCGCTATTCTGTACGACAGCGACGGCCGATAGTCGACGACAAACACCAGGTAGACAACAACGTACTGCTGCTGCGCAGGACGTATCATACATGCTCCTTGCTGTACGTCTGCACGTACATACATAGTGCAGGCCGAAGAGCCGGTGACTATTAATATTATTAATAGCACACCCTCACACCCCATACACAACGAAGCTGTTCCAAATTTTCACCTCCAAGCTTTCGCATCTGCTCGAACTCGTTCAGGATTCTCGACGGCGAGCACGTCGGATTGATCCTCTTGAGCGCCACCAGATGCCCCGTTTCTTCTTCCCCCCCCCCTTCCTCCTCCTCCTCGTCTGCAGAATTGCCTCCCGCCACCCCACCCCCTTCCCCCCGCGCAATGCCTCCGTCGCTCTCTTTGACACCCTTCGCCGTCCAGACCGTCCCAAAGCTGCCCTCGCCAATCTTGGACAGAACCTTGAAATTGATCGGGAAATCACCCCCCCACCCGACCTGCGCCTCGCGAGACGGTTCCCCAGGGACTAAAGTTCCTATCTTCGGTCTACGCTCGGCGATGTCGTGGGCTTCTCGCCGTCGTTTGAAACCTGAAGCCGACGACGGGGTTCTCGGTGAGGAGAGCATCTCGGCTCCCAGCTCCTGATGGCAGGAGAAATGGCAAAAAACAGGGCTGTGCTGAGTTCTGAGAAAAACGCGTCGGGAGTAGAAACTCGACTGCGTCTCGTGTATAGGCACAGATGGGTCGCCGCGGCAAGCCTCGCCGAATGGGTTATCCTCAAGGGTTACCAGAGGCCCAGCAAAGGATCGGCCACGCTGCTAGTTCGGGATATCCTTCCACGCAGATGAGAGTTTTGCAGCGTGCGACCAAGCTTTCTTTCAAACGGCGGGCCGGGCGGAGTTCGACTTTATGTCCGAGGCGTGTTTCTTCAGGGGCATACGCAACGAAACGAAACCGTTTTTTTTCCCGAAAAAGCGGAGATATAAGCGGAATGTCAAACGGCACATGTTTTCGAGATTGTCCAACAGGAGCCGTACCCTCTCGCATCGGAGAGCCTACGTACATAAAAAGCCTATCGTAACGGTTTGGTTTGAGTAGTGCCCTGTAGCTTGCACTACCGCAGACCCCTCAACTGTCGGGGAGCAGTCAGGATATACGCCCTGCTGCGATAACCCGCTGCCACTACCAATTGTTGTCGTGAGTGTCCTCCAGTTGCCGTCGAGTTGTCGTCGAGTAGTCGTCGAGTAGTCGTCGAGCTGCCGTCGATTGCGTCGGAAACACACAATCTGTGCCCCGATACAACGTCAACAAGCACCATCTCCGTATTTACTCTAGTAGCTCGAGCGCAACAGCCGCGCAGCTGCTCAGGCCGAAACGACGACGACAACAAGGCAGAGGCGATTCTCGGCGCTACGGCAGCAGCCGGTTTGGTTCCCTCCAGCATGGGCGCCAAGTACTCCGCGGTGCACTGTATGAAGAGCAGCATGCAGCAGGTCACCGAGGAGACCTCCGACCGAAAACAGGGAACTGGGTACAGAAATCGCCATAGCCAGTGGACTCAGTTAAACACGAGTGGCAGTTCTCCGTCACCTCGATCGGGCCACGATGTGGTGGTGATCGGGAGCAAGGCCTACCTGTTCGGAGGTTGTGGTGGGGAGCAGGTGAGGGGTGTGTGATGGCGGCGTGTACGATGTTTTGTCGGCGCGTGGTGTACTGCAGCTACGCCACGGCAGCAGGCTCTCGGGTGTACATTTTGTATACTCTCGCACGAATATGTACTCCGTGAGAGGACGCTTTTTTCTTCCTGTCGTGGTGGTAACTGATCAAAAGTTAATACGTAGCAGTTCGCAGAGGAGCCAAACCAAAGACACATGTTGTCGCCGATGAAGCGTGGAGTGTGTTTAGGACCACCATTCGTATATACCAAACACGTCTGTACGTGTACTGCTGTACTACAGTAGGAACAAAACTAACAGCTGCTATGTAGTGCAATAGGTCGTTGAGCGCGTTTGTGAAGTTACACCTAGGAGGCTTAGTGTTGGGAGAGATAGGCGGGACTGCAGTGACATCGAAGCTGCCAAACGAACCGGCACGTGATCGCGTGTTCATGTTCTCGTGAACTTTTTTCAACGGTCCTTGATGTTTAGACACCGACCACACTTTGTCTCCGAACACTATAGGGCTGACCCGCGGCTGTTAGGCGGAGTAAAGCACAAGCTGCTCTGCAGTGCGAGCTATTGATCGAGGTACTGTAGAGATTTTTATGGGCAGAAGGCTCGTATATCGAAGTAGGCGATATGCAATGAATAGTTTTTTGGTATTGCAGTGCACTCCAGACTCTTAAGAGTCTGCCGGTGTTCGGCAATCATTTGATTTACTCTGAGTAACAACCTGTATAACACCGAACAGTTCGTCAACCGGAACAATATAACTGCATAACGATGCGAAGGGCTATGATCCCTATCGTAGTGGTGCGGGTGGTATTCGTGGTGGTGAGGTGTGCCGTGCAGTTGTAGTATCATAGCCCCGTTCGGCGGGGGGGCTCGGTAGGCTATGATTCGGTCACCGGTGACTGGATAAATCGCCCCACCTATATCGTTTCATGCCTGGAAGATTACAGCCGTTGTTCCTCTTCGAGTATTGGTAGCACGTCGACTATCGTCGCTGATGTGCTCGTGTTCAAGGCTCGGGCTGAAACACCTATGTTTAGGCCTCCGCCGCAGCCGTATAATATGTTGGTAATCTTCGGTTCGGTCGCCGATGGCTAGCTGAAAATACCCTGCCTGTATCGTTGAATGCCCGGAATATTACTACCGCTGTTCCTGTTCGAGTATCGGTAGCAGCAGGATGTTCATACCGTCGGTCGTCATCGTGCTCATGCTTTTTCACACTAACTTGTCGCTCAGCCGAAGGTTCGGGCCTCCATCACAGCAGGATGGGCTTCTACAACGCGTTCTTGACTATCTGGTACAGCAGTATACAAGTATAAATCAAGGAATCACATATAGAATACGCGCGTTCGGTTTATCACAATACTTGTAAAATTCGGTAAAAATGGAATATATACGAGGCGTATTACGCAGCTTGCAAAGTTGAGTATCAACTATTTAATCAGTCGAACTCACAGCTGACGTATTTCAAAATTTATAAAATCAATTGCACCCATGGTCAACTTTATGACCCTCTTGCCTATTCCCTCTTTTCAAACATGCCAACGATTCAATACCTTTCCACAAACCCTAGTCAATCGCGAGGGAAAAAATGGAAAACGCTCGAACGGTTCACGCAGCTTGCAAAGTTGAGTATCGACCGATCTGCCGATCGCTTGAACTCAAAGCTGACGTGCTTTCTTAGTTTTTAAAGAAGCTGCAGATTTCCTCCGTTCAATATTTCACACTACCGGTATGAAACACCGTATGCACCCATTCAGGCGAAGAGATGCTAATAACTGCCCGCCGTTTCATTTTGTGTACCGCGCTTGAAAAATACGTTTCATACCATTGGCGAGGTCAGGATCGCGCATCGTTAAACGGTCGTCTTCTACGTAGATAACGCAGAAGGAAGTCGTCCACCCCAAAAGTGAACAATAAAAATTAGCTATGCATAGATCTTACTATATATTAATCCCGAAAATTCCGGGAAATAAAATAGTTATCTTGATAAGTGCGTAGGCGTGGTTTGCATTCCAGAATCGTGATGCGCAATTCACATTTTTTCTCGCTCGATACGAACGCGGCGCAGCGAGTTTCTGACCCGTTTTGCCCCGTTTTGGCTGCCAAGTTGTTGGGGTAAGCGGTAGGTTTAGGATTAGGGTTAGGGGTTGGGTCTACTCTCGTACCTTGATTCCGCTAGGAAAGTCTTCCTAGCCCGCAAAAACAACGCAGCACGTACACAGCCTACCCCCCTGAAATTCCGTGCTACATAGCAGACTGTACTACGTAGGAGCTTGAAAGGAAACACGCCAATTTGCCACACTGACATCTCCCCCACGATTATTCGCCGATTGAATCGCCTGTCGCTGCTCCCCTCAGGACCAAATTACGTGTCTCAACGACGTGTACGTTTTCGACCTGGAGCTCCACCGCTGGGACAAGGTGCACGTCAAGGGTGACGCGCCCTTGCCTCGGGCCTCGTTCGGCATGTGCGCGGGGCCTGCCCAGGGGACGCTCATCGTCGCCGGTGGCACGGGGGTGGAGATGGACAGCCTCCGAGCTGACGTCGTGGAGTACAACGTACCGAAGCGAACCTGGACTAGGATCCTCACCGACTCGGAGAAGACTCCGTGCAAATTTTACGGACAGAGCGTGTGCACGTACGGGGATAACTTGCTCCTCTTCGGGGGCTCGACGGGGCTGCACTACACGAACGACCTGTTCGAGTACAACGTGCGAACGAACTACTGGAAGCGGTTGGTGGCCTCGGGGCGCATGCCCTCCCCGAGGTACAAGCACCAGGCGGTCGTCGTGGGGCACAAGATGTACGTAATTGGCGGCGGCTGCTTCAAGCCGGAGCAGAGCGGCATCGACCTCTACTGCCTGGACCTCCGGACCCTCGTGTGGGAGGAGACGGAGATGAAGGGAGAGCTCCCGAAAGCGAGAGTGGCGCACAGCTGCAGCTTCGACGCCGAAACCGAGACCATTTTTCTCTGGGGGGGATTCACGAGCGAGCTCAGTCGCCTCCAAGACTTCTTCGGGTTCCACTGCCCCACCTCGACCTGGGTGAGGATGACCCCGGAGCCCGTGCAAGCTCCTGTGGCAGGCGGCGCGGCGGACCTCGCCGGGACGCCCCCCGCGCGGGCTTTCCACTCCGCGGCGTTTTTTCCAGGGGGGGCTGTACGTGTTCAGCGGTGCGAACGGTGACGTTCGGTACTCCGACGTGTGGCGGTTTCAGGTCCGCAGCACCCCGCCGAGCCTGTCCATGCTCGTGGCGCACAAGCTGAGGTCGGGGGAGCAGCGACCCCTTGCGAGACCTGGCGTTGCGGGTCCCTCTGGAGCTGGTGCAGGGTGTACGAAACATGAACGAGCACGCCGATAGGCTCTGCTAGCTTGGCGACGCGGGGTCGGGGTCGGGGTCGGGGTCAGAGTCGGGGTCGGTGCTAGGAGGTGGCGCTTTTTATCTCAAGCCACGCGCCCGCGAGGGCGAAGGGGGGATATAAAAAATACACTCTCAACGCATGTCTTTGTTTGTACTGGTATGTGGGTTTTGTGGCGTGGGGGGATATTTACGTTTTGTATGCGCGGGTAAGCGTATATGGACAGGGGGTCTTGGGGGGGAGGGGGGGCTAGACGCGTAGTGAGGTGTGAATATCATGTGCGTTAGATGGGGTTTTCAAGGCACAGCGATCGTATGCGATGCTACTACTGTATCCGTTGTATATTCGCACCACTGCCAGCGCCACGACGCAGTAGTAGTACGTCAGAAGAGCCTGCTATCGTCAAGCAGGATCGGGGGGGGCAGGTTGGGAGAGAGGGCGGCGGCAGCGCCGGAGGCGGGGAGGAGGAGGGGAGGGGCAAGAGAAACCACGCTGCCACACGACGCGCGGTTGGTTGGGGCGGGGGCATGGGCGTGGGCGATAGCCGCTCTGTCCGCTGCCGGCGAGCATAAACGGGAACCCTCGCGAGCATTTCGATGCTCTCAGGGAGTCGGAGTTGCGTGTTAAGTCACCGCAATATTTAAATCCCGAGGAGGATTCCCGGCGCCTCCTCCTCTTCCTCTGAGGGGAGGGGGCTGACTTTTCTTTTACAGGAAGACGGGGGGGCAGGGTCTACGGACGCGAGTTAGTGCCGTTTGCAGAATTCTCAATCTTCAGGTCCTTTCTCGCGTACGGAGGCGGGGGGGGGGGGGGGGGGGGGGGGGGCACGGAGCGGGGCAACGTGGAACCGCTTCCATTGGTCTCGTTTGAGGGGAGGGTCATGTTTTAATATTTTGACGCGCTGTCTTTTTCGAAAAAATCACACCATTTTTGCAGTCCGGGTCAAGCGCTCCGAGAAGAGCGTATCCGCGACAAAATATATTCTCCCGGCCACGGCTACCCTCGATTCGCGGGTATGTTGTTCTCCCCTCTTGCAAACGTCGCCACATATCACAGGTACCCCGAAGAGACGACCGGTATATATATATGTATGTTGCTAAGCATTTTGAGTACGATGCATTGTGCGAGCGGGGTGTCCCGGGCACCTAGGTACACCAACGCGGCATGCTGCCCTAAACAAATAGTTGTCATATCGTCGTCGGTGCATCTTGCGTTTGAAAAAAGGACGAAAACGACCACGTACCCCCTCGATGGTGTCCATCCATCTTGTAGGCATCCGCGTATTGGCCCCTCTCGTGACTTAGACATCATGTATGCGGGGGTTTGAACTACCCCCCCTCCCAGGCCGCGGGCAATGCGAAAACTGTTGCCAGGGGCGCACAGAGGATAATAGCTGTGTGTCTCGCCTAGAAACTTCGCTGTTTTGGCTTCATCCCTGAAACCCGCGCCGACCCCTTCGCGTTTATATAACCTATGATACTAGCGCGACGAACCATCGATCACACCGCCAACATCAGTTCCACGAGTCGTACAATAGCTGTTTTTCCCCGAGACGCGACACTGCCTGTTTCCACGCAAACCCATTGCTTTCTCCTCCGTGTTTTACGCAAGTGTATACCGTACGAGAGAGCAAGTATTCGAAGTATCTATAATCTACGCAGACGATTGTACTTGACATGCCATGCCGATGATTCCATTGGCAAGACGGTATTTTGTTCCTATATTGTGTAAGGGTATACCCGGTATGCTATTCGACTTCTCATACCTTTACGACGGTACCCCGAGACATCTCACTGTATCTCCATGTATTCTGAACGACTTTTCACGGCACCCCACGGCCCTTCACGGTGTCGCACCGACCTTTGGCATCCTCGCACTGTACACGTGTTCGTGCATACTGTAGTACCATACGCATCCCCCCTCTCCCCTCAACCTTTCGCGTTGAAACAAAAACTAGACTCTTAGGACATCAGTTCGCGGCCCCCATCGCCCGGGAACTACCTGGTGGTCTCTCCCCCCCCGCGCACAATTTGTTCCTACGGAGTTTTGGGTATTGCATACCAGAAAACGTCATCGGTGAGAGGTGAAGACACCATTTCATAGTCAACATGGTGCAAGTATGCCAGTCGTGAATATGTTGCGGTGCCTCTTGTTGAAGCTTAGAACTTTTTCTGCCCACAGGAGAAGTTCGCCCTCTTCCACGGGTAGTAAAAAAAGCAAAATACAGTGTTACGTTCTTTGGTGACGTCCCAGCAGATGTGCATGTTGCATGCATGCATGCATGCCTACCCTGTTAGTACGAAACCCACGAGGATATCCTCGGATGGCCCACACCCCACAGAATTTCGGCAAGGTTCTCTCCACGTAAGCTACGAACGCCTTAGCCCGGGATGAACAAATACGTTACATTACGTTTATGTGTAGATTTTGGCGGAAAAGAAAAACTACCGCGGGCGATCTCAGCACGCTGTTCAGTTCACGCACCGGTTGTAAGCTGCGTGGCTATTCTGGATGGGGACACGATTTTATTGGGCACACCCTTTGATCTTAAAATGCTCGTAGTGATATAGGCCCTTGGGGGGGGAAGGGGGGGGGGTGGGGGGGGGGGGGGGGGGGGGGGGGGGGGGGGGGGGGGGGGGGGGGGGGGGGGGGTTACTGACGTCCCGTTTGAAAAATAACTTACTTCTTAATTTCCTACAGGACTACATCCACGTTTTGAGGGCAAGGTATTACTATTACGGGGGGGGTCTATAGTTAACAGGACCTATGGCATACATAAAAACCTATATATTTACCTTTTGTTACTAACAATAGTTGGTCCTGTTAACTATGGACCCCCGTAATAGTAGGAAACAGCGGGAATAGTATTCGGAGCTTTCAAATAGTCTAGCGAAAATGATCAATTTGTCATTCACAGTTTCACCAAGCATCGTATCTCACCACAAACCCATAACTTTACAGGCAGGTATTTCAGGGCAACCAAAGAGTGTTTGTTTTTCGTCGGCGAGATTTCAGATAGATGTCCAAAACCTTCGGCACTTTTCCAAGAGAGTCACAGAAAAAGATCCGCTATTTGTTCTTCATGACGGCGGTGGCGAGTTGAGGTGTCGGAAACATGTAATTCACTGGAAACGCAACGAACCACCACGTACAGCATCAACAGGCATGCTGTCTTCCGTTGGCACGCTCCGGCAACCATATTCGAGGCACAATGCCGCCAGCATTTTTATTTCAGCGGACAACGAGCCTCAACCTCCTGCGGATACCATCGCGATCGATGGCGGAATGCTTTCGTCGAGCCCCATCGTCCTCGACTAGGTTTTAGCACGTTGGTGGGGGGGAAAAAAAAAAAAAAAACGTTTGAGGACCCCTGAAAGAGTTCTTGATCTAGACACGCACCCAACAGGCAATAAGCCGCACGTGCATTTCTCCCAAGCCATCCTGACGAGGGGACCTGCCTAGCTACTGTAATATTACGGCAACGTCAGACGAAACAAGCGTCGGCAAGGCTAGCGCCATGTTCCATCGAATGCCACGAAGTTGGGCGAACGAACGCAAACCCACACATCTATCTGTATCTCTACTCCGCCATCTTCGCCGCCCGTTCTTTCGCGCGCAAGCAGCGCACGTCCGAGACGGGGATCAGCCTACAACTTAAAGCCGGTGCCGCTTCCCACGTACAGCAGAGGTCTGGGAACCGCGGCCGCCAAACTTAATCCGTTGGACGATTTTTTCCCGTTGAATGCGCCCGTTCTACCCCCCCGAGAAACCCCTCTGGCTACCGCCTCCTCCGCCTGAAGCATCCCCGAAACTATCGGCGGTACAGCTGCCGTCCTAAGCAGCAGCCCCTGGGAGCCGTTCGCGGCCTCTCTACCGCCAGAATCTCGGCGGTCTGTGCCACCACGCCTTCCATCCCAAGAGCCGCCGACGGTTGTGTAGTGTCCATCGAGGCGTCGCATCCAAGTGGTGGTCGTGGAGTCCTCGGAGGCCGGCCGATTCTTTCCTCGCTGCCGCGTTGCTACCGCCCCCGCGCGGGCTGTGTTTGGCGTCGACGGCTTCGAGGAAGGTCGAGTACCCGCTCGGTCGGTCAGGAGAGAGGGCAAGCTTTGCCGGTGCACCCACCCCTTCGGCGCGGGTTGGCGGTGGATGAAAGCACCTTCCAAGGGTGATTCTGACGGCGGCTTATCCCCTCTCGAAAGCGGCCGCCGATGCCGATGTCGTCCCCCATCCGGTAGCGGCGTCGATGCCGTCCGCTGCTGCATGTGACTGTCGGCGATGACCGGCGTAGGGAGGCGGTGGCGAGGGGGGGGGGGGGGTCGTGGTCGTGTGCAGGTGGTGCCGCGACCCTAGCGGCAACCTTGTCTTCGAAAGATTGAAGCAGCATCTTCATCTGAGACGGTACGTCGGTTTCGGCGCCCCGGAGGAGCTGCCACGCGCTGCGGGAACGGCCGGTCGGTGTCGGTCCGTCAAAGTCCCAAGCGCTGTCGTGTCGTGAAGCGTAGCGGAAGATACGCGGTTGGGATGCGGCGGTATCAGCAATAGGGACAGTGAAAAGAGTATGCGACTGGTCATCAGTATTGCGGCTGTGTCGTTCCTGGTGTGGGCTTTAGGTCATGCGATACGGTGCTGGCAGTGAGAAAAATATGCCGTTTTAACACGAGGGCGACCGTTGTGGTCTCTGATCTTGTGGATAGCGGCCATGCGGGGTTGTGCTAGTCATGAGCGGAGAAGGAAGAGGCTGACACGTCCTAGCCTATCGTACAAATGGTATTTGACGCGTTCACAGAAATCAGAGATATCGCGGATACGAATACACACTCTTTCTCTCATGTCCTCTCCCCGTCCGTCCTCCTCCCTCTCCCAACAATCCCTCCCTCTGCCTTCGCTTCTCTCCAGTGCGTCTGTTTCTGTCTTTCTTCTACATACGTAGCCTGCGCGTGTATAAACGGTGAGGTGTGATACAAACATGCCGCACCCCGGTCGCGTCACCGCAATAATTTCTTCGAGACTCGCATACCGCTCACTTTGAACTCACGGGGCGCTCTCAAAGGCACACGCGCGACCGGCGGGTGTACACCAGCTGACCGCCCGTACACATCAGTCAAAGCAGCCCTAATACAACCTGACCTCCACAAAAAACCGCAACCACAGAAGCGAAAGCCCCCGAATATTTATGCTCAAGCGGTTCCCTCCCCTTCTCAAGCAGTGCCTTCCTCTGGTCGATCAATGCTCTCCCCTACTCAAGCAGTGCTCTTCCCTACTCAAGCAGTGCTCTTCCCTACTCAAGCAGCCCCCCCCCCCCCGTTCACATGCCCCCCTCTCCCCTTACAGTCTAGCTCCAATCCTAGCATCCAGCGTTGGGGTAGATTGTGAGCGCGAGTTGTCCCACGCCGGCGCCAACGCGCCATCGACCTCGTGTGGGTCGGGATCCCCTTGCGAAAAGAACCCTCGAGGCGCTCCTTTCCCCTGTGGTTCATTTAGCATCCGGGCCGCAGGCGTGCAACAGCATTGTGACCGTTCCGTTCCTTGGTGGGATCGTCAAAGGGTATAGAAAATAATCTGAATTTTCCTCATATTCGCTTTTAAAAAACAAAATGCTACCAGTATAATATTTAGTATGGAAGACTATGTGTTTTTTGGTGGGCGCATCAAGACCTCTTTAGGTCTTATAATACCGGTTGTACTTTAGGAGGCGGTCAGTCAAGCGGTTAACCGCAGCCTCTTAGCCTACGGATATCCTTAATATACTGCTAATAGTGTAGGAAGCGGTCAGTCAAGGGTCAAGCCGCGGTCACCTACTGTCGCTTCATAAAAGCCTTATCATACCGGTTTTAGCGTAGGGGTGGTCAGTCAAGGGGTCAAATCGCGGTCTTCTAGAATCTTATTATCCTTAATATGATAGTTTTAATGTAGGGACGATCAGTTTAGGGGTCAAGCTGCGACTTCCTACCATGAATATACTAGTTTTAGTGTATGAGGCGGTCAGTAAGGAGGCCAAAATGTGGTCTCCTGTCATCTTTGCTGAGCGGCTGAAGCGGCGGGGGGGATAATTTCGTTCAGCTGCTCTCGAGAGACAGCAGTATGACCGCTCGCTCGTTGGTGCAACCGTCGAACACAACGAAAAACACCGGAACTATCTGCCGTTGTCGTTCAACGGCTATAAAGGTACGTAGGGCAATCATTTCGTCTCGAGGTACCTGTAGCACATACCAGCATACCAGTCTGATTTTAAAATGTACCAGGTATGGGATGCTGGGAACTTTTGAGGCCCATCCAAAACCCATTATATTGGCGACAAGATTGGGATTCCGTAAAGGAAGGTGGTCGATATTTGCGACGTAGGTCACGACACTTGAGCAGCGCAAGATGAGACGCAAACGCGCCGCAAGGTGGAAGCCACCATGCTATTTCATGGTAAGGGTGAGCTGCGTCTCACGAAGAACTGCTTGTGAGGCGGGCTTCCGCACATTGGGCGTACTTTCTTGCGCCGCGGTAGCGGGGGGGGGGGTGTACTCATATGCTGCTTGCCTTAGTCACTTGACCATTGACCACGCATCCCCTTCGAAGGAGGGGGTATTCATATTCATGTCATCGCATCCCTACAATGCCGGGACAGAGCACGTCAGATTTTTACCGACCAGGCGTATATTGATTGCCTGCACCAGGCGCGAAGCGCCTTGGGGTTGTTCAGCGAATCGCCTGAAGGGTGAGCCTCATCCACTGCTAAGAACCTCTTGCGAGGCGGGTTTCTTGCATAAGGATGACAGCGTCCAATTGACCGATTGGTTTTCTGGTGTGACCGCTTCCAGATGCAGCAACGGGTATGCTATGTAACCGTCTTATGGGCGTCTCTCCACATACACACTGCGTGATACAATCATTCCTGTCGTGCGGAGTTAAGGTCCCCCCCCCCCCCCGCACAGATGATCGACCTCGACCACCAGCCATGGCGACTGAGTCATGGCGACCGCCATTGATAACAAAAACGGCACCCTGACTGTATAGCTCACGCAGTGATTGACGTGTTTTACAGCATCATTGCCAACCGACGCCAACCCAACCTATAAAATATATACTAGTTATATATATATAAAAACAAATGGAGGAAGTGGAGAGGGGGTACTTTTTAGCGCAGCGCGTTCTGACTGAAGAGGCTCCTCAGCTTAGAGTGTGCCAAAAACACTTATGCGTCCTTTGCAGTATAAATAGTTGTATGCCTACGCGTATAGCCCATGGGAGTGCTCTTAGGGCTGCGCCTACGTTTTGGGTGAAGTATAGAACTCCTTGTGTTGGGAGACTGAGACAAAAAAGGCACTGCACCCTGTACCCTATCTACCGCGGCTTGAGCCCAAACAGCTTGCCGTCATCTTGCCGTCAAGATGTCGTCATCTTACCGTCAAGGTGCCGTCCTCTCTATCCCAGACTCGGGCCGTGTCCAGAGGTTCTCGAGGGTCATTTGGGTCCCGACCGCCCAGATCTACTGCTGTTGCTGCTGTTGCTGCTGCATCCCTGGCATCAAGGTTCTTCGAACGCTCCTCACGCTCCACGAGTTCTCCAGTTGGCGAGGTAGACCCTTGCTCTGCCATACCTTGCGCTTGCTCCGTGGCTCCGCTCCCCCCGCGGGTCCCACCTTGCCGCCCGTACTGTCGTCGTTGTTGTGGAGCAGCGACGGGCACGGTTCTCGCGCCCCCCGCTTGCCCCCTGTCTACGGTCGTGCCCGAACGCTTCTGCGCCCTTCTCCCCAATTCTGCGCTGCCGTAGCGCCCACTCGCCTCCTTAGCGTTGGTGTCACATTGATTTCCTTCCCTTAGATCGCTTCCGGCCACACGAAAAGGCTTCTCCTTGTTAATAGCCTTCCCGCTGCTTCTTCGTTTTGCCCCGCGGTTAGAGCCCGGACCGCCGCCGAAAGTGTGCTCTGCTCCGTCGCCTCGATCCCGACGTGTCTCTACAACGGGATTCCCATTGCTGTCCACCTCCGTCAAGAACGCGCCGTTGCTAGAGCGGGAACCGCCTTGCTTGCCGCCGTACTTGCCGAGGTGTGACGAGGCAACCTTAGGGTGTGAGTTGGATATTCTCTTCCCGTTTCTCCTCAAGGCGATTATCCGTCGGTCTAGGGAGACTTCGCGGCGCGTGGAGGCCGGGTCGGCGTTTCTCACCCATCCGTTAACGCTCCGCATCGTGGCCGCTCTTTTTCGACGCAAGCTGGGCTTCGCTCGCCGCTTCTCGCTCGCCCGCAGGTGAAAAAGTGGGAGCTCTTTTTTTGCAGAATATTTCTTATCTTTTGCAGAACCTCTTGGCTCTTCTGCAGAATCCTTGGGTTCTTCTGCAGAACCCTTTGGTTCTTCTGCCGAACCTCTTGGTTCTTTTGCAACACCGCTTGACTCTTTTGCAAAATCTCTTGGTTCGCACGCGGGCGGTTCCTCTCTAGCGTGATCATCGTATTCGCGGCTACGCTGCTGAAGCGGCGGTCCGACCGAGGCACCCCCACGTTGTTGACCGTGTTCCGCATCCACATATGTCTCTAAATATGGCCGGGATACTGCCGGCGTGATACTGCAGCCGGAATTGCACCTTCGCGAACGGGCATCTTTCGCGCACGCCCTGATGGCGAAACCGGGCACGGGGGTCGGGCGTATCACAGCGGCTGATGGTGTGATGCTTATTTTGTTGGATCTATTTACTTTACCTACACAGAAGAACAGACGTAGGGCAGGCAGGCGTAGTCTACGCGTTGAAGGTATGTGCGGTACCGGCTACTGGTGCTATGAGTACGAGCGTATAGGTAAATACAAGTACCCAACACACATGAATGACAGGTTTGGTTGTGTACGGTCATCACTCCTCCTGATCGCCGATAAGCAAAAAACTGAGTACCTATTTCTGACAATACGTGATGAAAAAACGGAAGCGTCAAGCTAGGGGTGGCATTGTACAGTAAGCCGTCAGTAGGTGTCTATATAATGTGCTGTTACTGTTCATATATATTTGGAAGATACATCCCATGGCGAATACTACTGTCTCGCCCAAACCTTACCTCGACAACTCCACCGAGCTGCGTGTTCTGCTCAGCATCCACGGAGGACGGTCGGCGCAATTCGCCTTCCCACCGGCGAGGGTTTTCCTTAGAAGCTGCCGCCAACCACATCGATCGGCGGTGGGGGAGGCGGAAAACAGTGTTTTTGAGAACGGGGGTTTCCACCACCACGCGGCCATGGAGGTACAACACCGTACACGACACCATTTAAGGCATGTCCTTCCTTGGGTCAAAGCTCGAATTATTACGTGAAGCAAAGTATGTCCTACATTATTTTAACCAGAAAGTGTGTTTCTGATGTTTCGTGCAAGAGTCGAGCCAGCCTTGACTTTTTTTTACGCCCACTTGCCGCGTCCCGTATATACCGTACTCGCATGTATACGGCAGCACAGGTCGCGCCGCAATATTAAGGTCATACCAGAAACGGGACAACACAAGCAGTATGTAGGTTGAGCGCCCATGGTCCCGTGGTACACATGCCTTGCAGTATGCAACCACTGCGGTGCATCCAGCCGGCACCTAGAGGTGTTTCCCACACTGTTGCGCACAGGTGTGCCCACCAGGGAAGCAAACCCTAGATAGTATATAGCCCATTAATAGTACACAGAATATTGGCTGTCGTCGGCCAACACGTGGTATGTCTTGTACGAAGAGCAGTACGTTGTACTACATACTGGTCTGGGTAATCGGGCCACTCATTTGCGGCACAGGACGCGTTTCCAGAGTGGTGGGCTGGGTTTAGGTGGTTCTTGGCGTATTCCGTGTTATTTTTCTCATCGTTTTAGGTGTTAACTTTTCACTTTTCCATGCAACTTCCTTGTCCTCTCCGCCGTTGTGGGTGGCATGGCGAGGGCTTTCGTTGGCGATTTATTCCTGCCCCTTAGGGCTAGACCTTTCTTTCTTTCTCTCTTTTTCTTTTTTTACATTCCTTGTCGGCTTCGTTGCTTCGCCGTTCAGAGGTGTGGGAGTAGGTTGACGACTCATGTTCTAGTTCGTGGAATCGGGGTTTCCACGAATTTCCCATAATTCTGCCTATATGGTTCAGAGGAGTGGGCTAGTGTCATGATACTGCCTTGAAGGAGGCCGAAAGCCCGGTACTTACCTGGGTTCAAGTATTAGGATGGTATTATAAGTACTTAGGAGGGGTATCGTAGATGGAAAAGCAGGGGTTCTCCCAGCGAGGCACAAGCTCGGCTCTTAGTCTCCTCGTGCACGAAAGGAATAGAGCTGCTCTTCTTCTATCTCTAAGCAAACGACGCACGTGAGTACCAACGAGTACCGACTTGGTAGGTAAACCTGTCCAGGGATACAAAGTGTCCCGACCTTGATCTTGACGTATGCGTGTACGACGGCTGCCCCACTTCCACCCTGCCTGGTACGTGTACACCACTCTGGACGGAAATATATAGACCGTTTATACATCAATATGAAGATAACTCGTTCATTGTATTCCCGCCCGGAGAGGTACCTGGTAGGGAATCAAATACTGCTGTACGTACAATGATACCACGTATCATACGCGCTCGATATTGTCTGTGGTCTACCTGCAACCCTCGGCTCACCCGTTCGACAGACTCCTGTCGCCGCCTGCGTGCCTTGGGCGCGAGAGCTTCCCTAGAGTCGTACCCCATCAACGGATGGGCCAATCGGTCTAAAACGCTCATAGAAGCTGCTTTCGCCACTCGAGGCTGGGTATTGTACCTTCCCTGCGTCGTTCGATTTTTCAAGAGGAGAAAGGTCGACTTTGATTCCTGAAAAGACAAGATTAAGCCCATGAAATATCTATGAATCTCTCACATACAATCTGTAGGAACCCTTACGTGTGCGTACAGCATGCCAGGTATATTATATATAACTCAAACGGCGATGTTTGCCTTTAAATTTCGGCAGTCTGGTTGCTGCAAGCTGCGTATGATAGCACCGGTGCAGCGACTTTGCTACGTATGAGTCTACTGATGTAATGTAAGCGCATACAGGAGTGTTTCGAGCATTTTCATATTAGTAGTACTAATATATGGAGCGGTTTGTGATGTATTTGGACACTTGAACAGGGGGTGTTGCAAGCCAGGGCGTTGAATACACGTACGGCGTTGAATACAAATGCACCCTGTGCGCTCGGTGAGCATTGCAGAAATCGAAATGGTTCCCCATTCGCAGCGCACTCCACTGCATTGCTCCGCACCTTCAGGACTTGCATGGTGGGGTCTATCCGCGGTCGAATGTAGACAACGTCCGACCCGCTTTGACCTTCGTCTGAACATGACGGGACGAGCGCACCACCAACGGCTCGCACAGCGTCTTGCGCCCTCTTTTTTCTGTTCTGCTCCTCAGGAACAAGGCGCAGTAGTGACTGCAACTCGGGGTTAAGACAGCTGGAAGGGAATGCGTTAGCGTTGTCAGAACCCATCCATGGCTGCGTCTTCAGGGGTGATGTCCCGCGACTGACACCATCACCAGCATGCTCGACACCCTGACCGGATGCCACTTCAGCGCCGTCGCGTCCGTCGCTCGCATCGCAAGGTTCACCACAAACCGGGCATTCGCATAAGGTGACGGGGCTTTGATACCCGCACAGCCTGCACGCCGCCATGCTGAGAATGCCCTACCGACGCTCTCCCGACTCCCAGAGCAATCGATTTCCTCGTGCCCGTCGTCTTTCGTCGGAAATCTACCACAGATAGTAGAACTATGTGACGGTTTCATATATCCCAATTCCCTGATGGAAACCCCTGAGGCGGTTTTCTTTGGCTTTGGTGGTTATGGGGAGGTGAACCCTCAGAGTCTGGAGCAGCCAGGTAGGCGAGAGGCAAGGCAAGGGAGGGTTAGGCACTGTACCATGTTGGGGTCTAGGGTATGCACCCTTATGTACGGTGGCTTTGCACAGCGATGGCGTGATTTGAAAGCGGTTTATTCGGTAGTTGTCTGGGTTGTGGTCGTCACCGCAATCGTGGTGTCCGTAGCGGTGTGTGAGCCGCATCCGCCATAGAAGTTGCGCACCCTGCAAGCGTGTCTTCTTCCACGACACGCTAGTTGCCCAGGGTGTCGCACAGCCACTGCTATATAGCGGCGATAGCCACCGGGAACGCTTGATCCAGCAGCATCGATGCTTTTCTGCCCTGTGCCGAGCATTCGACAAACCTCACCACCCACGAATTACGCGGTCGTTTTCAAGCTCTGGACTATCGTTCTTGGGAAGAAACAACTTGAATTTAGTGCGGGATCATTTTTGCGGTACTCGTCGTGGTGAACGTCCAACCAGGTGAAGCGAGTTGCTGGTGTTGTTTCCATCTAACATTGTACGCCCTCCACCCACCCTCGCAGGCAACCATGGCGGACTACGAGCCCCGAGGGATCACCGTGCGCGATGTCGCCGCGGCTGATTTCATCAAGGCGTACGCGGAGCACCTGAAGAACACCGGCCGCGTGGAGCTCCCCTCGTGGTGCGACTTGGTGAAGACCGCCCCGCACAAGGAGATGTGCCCTTACGACCAGGACTGGTACTACATCCGCGCTGGTGAGAGCAGGAGGAAGAGGGGTGGTGGTGGTGGAAGAGGAAGAGAGAACGAGCAGAATTGGGGGGGAAGGGAGCCCAGGAATGAGCGGTGTGCTGCTGTATAAATGTTGCTCGATGTGGTACGCGCCGATGTCACGTTTTGCATAATCTACAGCGGTTCCAAGCACATCGTAGCAGGTGTGATGTCTTCCAGTGTTGCCTCAGGTGCCCTGATTTGATTTCGTGCTTCGAACGCCCTTTGCCTTTCGAGCTTCGCATTCGATTATTGGGGGTTTCTTGGGGCTACGTACGTACTCTTACGCCTTGCCAATTACGAACTCGGAGCGAGTCGATGACGATGTCATCGCATGCCATGGTCAGTTTTCGCTCAGCGTATACTGGTATAGGCCATATCACTTGCAATTGGGGGCCAAAGTGCACTTGCATTCTCAGTGCAAGCGAGTTCTCTCAAGTACAGCCGCGTGCGAACATTGAGACGCCTGCTACAGCAACGAGCAGTAGTATGCAATAGCTGCAATGGCTGAGGAAGCGTAACGGGTGCGTGGCGTAAGTGGAAGGCCTGCTGCTATGCCGAGGAACTGAACAGTTGCGTGTAGGACTTGTTCGCATTTTACCTGGTAGATAAGTCAACCGCCACGACATCAGACGACCCTGGCGCCTGGCCTTTGTTTCGTAGCTAATACCGAGAAAACCTATGTGCAGCTGCATCCTGCACTAAACACTGTCCAGGACGCGGGTCTTGTTGGTCAAGGCGGGTCTTACGGCCGCCCGGCGTTTTTTTTGGAAAAACGCCAGCAAAACACGCGGCGGAGCCGTGTAATTGCCCCTGCCCCCCAAAGGGTGGGGGTCAGGGTTAGGGTCGGGCCTGGGGTCGGGTCGGTCTGGGTCCACTTGCAAAGTTGAAATTGGCGACACTCATTTTGTCCAGGATGCAGCTGCACGTTGCGCACTCCACCGAAAACGTACATTCGTAGAGATTTCGCGGCGTTTTTGTCAGGCATGGCCGACCACATTCTGCTCACAGAGACCGAGACGAAAGTAGCGTGGACTGCGCAGCAGTAGTGGACACCTGTTGCTAGAATAGTAAGCATCCCTATTGAATATTAATAGTAGGGTAGCTATTCGCGCACTCTGGTTGACTAAGGGGTATATATTGTGCGCGACTCAACCAATCTACTCGTAGTAATAGTATTTCCAAGCCACAGCCTCCCGAGCCGGCGGACTCAACCTAGAGTCTGTCCAAGCGCAACATCGACTCCGGCCGAATCAACCGAAAGTCTCACTCAGAAATGAGGGTGTGCTCCGATTTCGATTTTCGATACTGCGACACCTGGGACAGATGAGAAAATAGGCAACTATTAATACGTACAAGTGCTGTACGAAGTGTACCGGTAGGCCAGGTACAACAGTGTCAGATATACCAGACCTGTAGATAGCGTCTGCGACGAACTCTCCACGGCATACGTGCACGTCAAGCAGGAAGACTGCCTGCGAAATACACGCCCCCTTCGTACGATCGTAACATGAGCATAAGAGCATTTTGCTACCCGGTATTCAGGAGACGGTCGGTGGTTTTCGGCATGTCAAGGCCCCTTTTGGCATGCTAGTTTTGCTTTGCTTGCGGTCAGTCAAGGAGTCAAACCTCGCCTCAAGGCATATTTTTACGTTGAGCTTAACTTACTAGTTTTAGTACAGGGGGCGGTCCGTCAAGGGGTCAAGCGTCATACCGCGGTCTCCCGTGAATTACCTATCTTGGACATGTGCGATTATTGGCTAACTAACCCTGGCCGAGGGTGTGACGGCGCACCTGTTTTTTTTTTTCGGTTGGGCTTTCAGGGGGCACGACTGCTGTGCGTCAGCGCTTTACGACACAGCTGTAGCGGTAGTTGGTGCACGGAGACACTCTAGGGTTTGTTGCCTTAACGCTTTTAGTACCGCGGTCCCGTTTTGGGGACAAATCACTGGGAAATAGACTGGTTTGTCCCCAAATCGGGACTGCGGTACTAGGGGGGTTAAGCATTGAGGCCGTGAAGCCGACGACTACAGTCGTCGTATGTGGTTAGTAGTCTATAAAAATAGTACCTGGTGTAGAGCAAAATATGTATGTCGCCGTAAGTTGAAGCTTGGGGCGGACTGTCGTAGCAACCGTTGTAACCCCGACTGTTGGCTTGAGTCGTCGCAGCAATAAGCCAGTCCAGCAGGGCAGTCTCTGGCCGCGTTGGTGCTACGGACAGCATGCAGGTTATGGCGGTGTGCTCTCGTGAGAGCAACACAGACAGTCTTGTAACACAAGGTAACGACCATGTGGAAGTATAGGCACTCATTGGCTGTGTCGGGGCTGCGGACAGCATGTAGGCTCTGGCGATGTGCTGTCGTGAGAGCAACAGACTGTATTATTTCGCAACGTAACGACCATGTGAAGTATTTCGGCGACCAAAGCAGGTCTTGGCGACGTCCTCGCGTTTAGAGCAAAAACAGACAACAGTAACGTACTCGACGTGGTCGTTGCGCTGTGTTATGCTGTGTTCCTGTGTGTCGTTGCTCTAGTGTGAGAGCACATCGCCAAAACCTGCTTGCTGCCTGTGATTTAATGCTCCACATGGTCGTTACGTTGTGTTGCTGTCGGTTGTTGCTCCAACTCCGGTAGAGCTTATCGCCAAAACCTGCTTTTGCTGCCCTTGGCCTCCAAGTATTCACAACAACAGAAAACAATGCTTGAGCTTGCCGACAGTAATCCCCTTCAACGACGGCGCAACGAACAGCATTGCTGACGCCCTGGAACCAACGACGATGCTGGTACCCCCCCACCGCAACCAAAAGATTTCTCTCTGCCGAACGCCTTCGTTCCAACTCGTGTTTTACGTCACCCCCCTTACGACAAAAACCGCCATGTAATGTGGCTCTCGGTAGGAGCAACCAACTCTTTGTCGGACGCCCGTATTCTGAAATATATTGGTATTTATAGGTACTCCGTGAGCTATTTATGGACTGACAGTAGTAGTAAGTAGCAATGGCCTTCTCAGTGTTGTACAGTTAGTTATCGAATCGATCAACATATCGAGCGGCTTAACTTGTGCCGCATCGTTTTTGTATGTCGCACCATCTCTCGACCGATCGATACCCGTCATACATCATACACATATGTACAACATTCAACGTGTTCTGTCACGAGTCTTTCTCCCGCCAGACTGTGTGGGAATGGTGTTGGTTATGGGTCCCCCACCCCCACCACCAAAAAAGTCTGTTTCTGTAGTACAAGTACTGTGCTGCTCTCGGTGAGAGCAACCTTCATCGCCATCGCCCGATGCCTCCTATCCCACGCGCGCGTCGTTCCCCCCCTCCCCCCCCCCCCTTCGTCCCGGCATTGTTGGGATACGAGGGTCTATGGCTATACGACTAAGGCCATGCATGACGTGAGTAACCCCCTCCCCCCCCCGCCTCCGCGTACACGTGATCCTCGTCGCCGACTCCACGATCCCAACACGCGTTTTTCCCCCCCCCCCCCCCCCCCCCCCCCCCCTCACTTGTCCTTTTTCCCTACAAATAACGTGTGGTCTGTGCCTGCAATGTGCCACTCGGTGCGAGCAGCCGCGGTAGCCCGCAAGGTGTACCTTCGCCCCGGGCGCGGCGTCGGCGGACTGAGCAAGGCTTTCGGCACGAAGGCGCGCAGGGGGACCATGACCAACACCCACAGGCCGGCTTCCACGGGAATCATCCGCCACGTGCTTCAGCAGCTCGAGTCGCTCAAGGTGAGGGACAGGTTGTTGGCTGAGTTTTGAACGGGTCGGGTTGGTTCGGGTCACGCATGACCCGACACGTGAGGATACAAATACTTTCTGACCCGACCCGTGAGTACCGGTGAACAGCCTTGTTTTTGTTGCCTCTTTTGTCGGTAGGGAAGTGCCATCCAAGCACGCGCGACGCGGCATAGCTGAGGGGGGGGGGGGGGGGTACTCATTATCATGCATGGCCGTAGTCGTTTGACCATGGACCCCTACATCCCTACAATGCCTGGACGGAGCATGTCGGGTTTTCACCGACCAGGCAGACATTGCTTGCACCAAGCGCGAAACGCCTTGAGGTGTTGGGCGAGTCGCATAAAGGGTGAGCTGCATCCTACTAAGAACCGTTTTAGAGGCGGATTTTCTTGCATATGGATGACAGCATCAATGAATTGATTTAATGTCTGGTGTGCGGGGGGGAGGGGGGGGGGGGGGGGGGGGGGGGGGGGGGGGTGGGGGGGGGGGGGGGGGGGGGGGGGGGGGGGGGGGGGGGGGGGGGGGGGGGGTGGGGGGGGGGGGGGGGGGGGGGGGGGGGGGGGGGGGGGGGGGGGGGGGGGGGGGGGGGGGGGGGGGGGGGGGGGGGGGGGGGGGGGGGGGGGGGGGGGGGGGGGGGGGGGGGGGGGGGGGGGGGGAAGGATGTGGGGGGGGGGGGGGGGGGGGGGGGGAGGGGCGGCTCTGTCGATCTGTCGATCATTTTTATCTTGATGGCGCACTTCAACGTTGGTAATCGGTGTGGCTCGGCGGGAGTGCTGGCTGCCCCCTGCCTGCTCCGCTTGGTTGCCGTTGTGTGATGTTGAAAACCTATAGTGGATTATTGGTGGGTTGTTGTGTATCACCTTCGAAACGTTTTTTGCAATTGGCACATGATGCCTGCGATATTGTATGTCTTGAGGGTGGCGGCATTAGTGTAACGACTGTAAAACGCTTGCACCTTCGGTGACGGGGGTGCGTCGTGTATCGTCCATCCGTCTGTATCGTCTGCGATACTTTTTACAATGGTGAAAGGGTGGAGTAGTGGTTTTCGGGTGTTCCGCGGGGTTACGGTTTTTGTGTCGAGAAGGTGAGAACGCAAACGTATCGTCATACAATTGACAATTGGAGCTCTTCCACCCACGGGCAGTTGGGTTCCATCTGAATACGAGCACCAGTTGCCCACCCACCTGACCCCCTTCATTGATGGTGTTTTGGGTTGATGGTTTGGAATGACCTCAATCCGAGCCTTGTGAAAGTTCGGAGGGAAAGGCGAGGATTTTACGCTGTCCGTGTCGTTTGTCGATTGGCCAGGGAGGAAGCGCAGTGAAGAAGTTTCTATGTGAATGACACAAAAAGGATTATGAAACAAGAACCTCCTACTCATTCTGAGCGCCTCTTTTTCCACTTGGAAATAAAACAAAAACACTATTGACACTCAATATTATTATGATGTAAATACGTTTCATTTGGGAGTCCAGGAGTCGATGCTTTGCTTGGCGTTAGTCGATCGGTCGGGGAGGAAGCGCAGTGAAGAAGTTTCTATGTGAGTGACAAAAAAGGATTATGAAACAAGAACCTCCTATTAATACTCATTCTGAACGTACTTTTATATCCACCCGTACGTCGGACAAATAAAATAAACTAATCATTTGAACCGTTTTCAAGTTGAAAGGCCAGCAACTGGTGCTCTGCGCGGCGTTGGTTGATTGATCAGGGGGGAAGAAGGGCAGTGGATAAGTCTCTCATGTGAATTGCCAGAAAAATAATATTAATACGTAGAAGACCTCATTCTGCCCTGGCCCATTTACTATATAGGCCCACTAGAAAAGAGTAGTGCCTGTTTGCCGTAACCGTTCGCCCGGTAGAGAGACCTCAGTGGCGTGGGAGGCGTTTTTTTCTCGGGTTTTGCGTCTCCTGTACGGCTCGACGTGTTTGTTGCTTTTGTTCAGTTCGTCCGTCTCCTTTTTTTTCCAAGTTAGACAGTTGAGTCGGGGGCGCAGTGAAGAAGTTTCTATGTGAATGACCGAAAAAGGATTATGAAACAAGAACCTCCTACTCATTCTGAGCGCCCCGGGAAAATGTCCGGAATGGATCTTTCAGAGCAGGAAGATAAGATAGATGCCTGATGTGTATGATGTACAGCTCTAGTTGGCCGGTGAGATCCTTATAATCTGCATGATGTAGGTCGCATTTCTTGAGTTGGATCTGTACTCTAACGATCCTGCACAGCATCTGGGAGCGGCAGGTTAGAGTCTAGATTTGTGTACAGTAGATCGTGATCAGTCCCAAGTGTAAAGGCTGTGCAAAGCCAGGGCGCTGGTTTTTTTTGTTGGTGAGCTACAAGTTTGTCGGCTGTTTGGTCGATACTCACGCTTTTTTTCACGTTGTGCGTCGAAGTAGCCTCTAGTGGGATCAGTGGAGTGTCCGAATCCTGACACGCTGCCGAAAAATTGCACTATTTCACACATTCGGACATATTACAATTACGAGGGACCATAGTAAAGGGGACCTACCGTACACACAAAAACGTATATATTGCCCTATTTTTGCCAACAAGATTTGTTCCTATGGTCCCCCGTAATATATATATCCCAAACTGCCGTTATTATAGGTTGTGCAGGATATGTACAGTACACATCCAACACAGGAACCATGTTATAGATATTGCAGGTTATACGACTCCCGCTCGATAGCATGAGCTAGATCATACAAATCACACAGATCGTACAGATCAATGTGTAGGAATCGATGATATGTATGAGGATGTAGATAGTTTCGTTGAAGTTACAACCGTAGCGTCGGTTCACTGTAAGACACTTGTCGTTTCTGCACTTTCACCGCTTTGCGCTTTTTGTTTCGAGGGCATGCATCCATTTACGCTACGTTCCCACCCGTTTTTTAGCTTGTATCTTTGCCTCGCCTTGAATCCCGAACTCTACACTACTGATGTCACCCCGGACATAGTTTGTTTACCTGAAGATGTCAAAACACCAGCCGCCTATATGGATGGGCTACGAATGTATGTACAAGCCACAGGTTCTTTTCACTGTGTTTGAAAACTTTCAAAATTCAAAACAAAGGGGTGTGAGATAGAAAAATTCCTCAAAAAGTCATGGCTGCAAGCTTGGTGTGATAATATTATGTGAAAACACTGAGCACTTAAAGTCGATATTCCGTTCCTTGTGCTGACCCATTTGGCAGGTTGTGGAGAAGATGGACAACGGCGGACGCCAGATCTCTCGCGTGGGCCAGCAGGATCTTGACCGCATCGCCGGGGCCGTTGTCCGCGGGGATGACTAAGCCTTCCAACAGCCCACCTCACCTCGAACATGGTCGGGACAGCTGCGGTTACTTCAGTAGCAGTATGCAGGGCTTGTGCAATGCAGGCACGTGATTCGCAGGGCTCTGCTTCGCGAGTTTTTGTTCTAGCACCTGATTTTGCACATTTGCTTTGTGAAAAGAGCCCTGGTTGGCCAAAAACGACCCCCACTTTTGAGAGTGTGTTTTTGAGCCGCTGGACGTCTGCGGGATATGGGGGGGGGGGGGGGGTGGCAGCGCTGATGGGTGGGCTCTCTTTTGTTGCTGCTGTTGTTCTTCTTTGGGCGACTCAATAAAAAACTGGCTGAGACTCCTTGTGTCCCTTTTTTTTCTTGTCGTCGCGGGTTAGTTCCTCGAAAAAAGATCGCCGTCATGCCCTTCAGTGCAAACGATGGCGCCGTGCTCCCTTGGCTATCAGCTGTCATACGGATTTGTTACTCGTGGTCTTGTCGGTCTTGATGTGCCTGACATAAAACTCAACTATTACGTGATCAACTGGAGCTTTTCATGTTGGGCCAGGCTGTCATATGCTCGCGAACCTGCCCGGTCCTCGCCGTCATACTAATGCTCGTGAAAAGTACGTGGGTATTCGTAAACGAAGCCACTTTTTTTGTATGTGTTGATGCCAGTCTCTGTAAATCTGGGCGACACGACCTCGATTCGTCCCAGTATATAAATATAAAGCCTCTAGAGTCGTATGACATCCCACTTCCCTTACAGCGTCGACCATGGAACTTCGTGTGGTCTCTGCGCCTACTCAGAGCAAAGAGAATGACTCGTCGCTGTGCAAGGGAAGGTGTACGATTCAGGATTCCATGCGTTCGATAGATGATATCCCATCTCATGATGTCCCTTGTTCGGGGCGGGCAGGTGCCTGACATTATGATCTGCACGACCCATCAATACATACGAGTACCAGATAGATGTCTCTATAGGCCGGGGTTTACGTAACTATGGAGGCTGTTTGCCGTGTGGGGGGAATTATATGTATGGTGAGGCTCTAGGCTCTTGCACAAACAACACTTGAATCATCACAACAAAATAGATCAGAGATTTACGTTGATACAAACTTTTATCCCGGAGATCCGTGATCTGTCCGACGTGTTTGAGGATCCGTAAAGATCTTCACATCACCGACGTCAGCCAACAATTTATTGACAACTGGCCTGAATTCCAGCCGGGGGACAAGAACAAGTATTTCTTGTCCCCTCCACAACCACTCTGCGCGGAAATTAATATGATGCCTGATTGGAATCACCTCAAGAGACCAAACGGGAATTATTTGAGGTTCATATCAGAGGCATTCGCGACGGGGATTCGATTTTCGGCCGCCAGAGCGATAAAACTTAAACTTAACCCTTCGGCCTTTGAAAACAAGGAGCCCACCCTATTTCCAAGTAGTTTGTCCCATGAATGGTTGCAGTTCTCAACCCTGTTTAGTGCTGCACTTTTCGTGTACCTACATTTGAGTCAAATTTCAAGTGCTTTGTCCCGATAAGAGGACTGCAACACTACAAGTACTATTAATAGGCGACATCACTCACGGTAATCCCAAACAGGCGGTCACAAAGGGCCTGCACAGCTCTACGCGATGATCGATTCCCACTATGTAGATCTAAATCTTTCAGGGCAGATACATTCTTGATCTGTGGGATCTGTATGATCTAGCTTATGTTGTCCTGTAGGAGCCGTACAATCTGCATGATCCACTGCAGCACATGTTTCCTGGGGTGGATCTGTACTGCGCAGATCCTGCACAACCTCTCCCGACTGCAGGTGAGGAACTGCTAGATGATCTAGGTCTTGATCTGTCTCATCTGTCCTAGGTGTGAAAGGTTTCCACAAGCGTGGGGGCGGGCGCGGTTCTGAAGTGGTGGCGATATTGAGAGTCATATTATACATGGATTATAGTTGGCCCGACTTTTTCAGTCTGTTCGCATGGCACTATGTACATGTAAATAACTGTTCATGCCTTTATTGTCCCCAGCTAAGCGACTGTTGCACACTCGAACGCTTTGAAAAAAATGGCAACGTTAAAGTTTTTGATAGCTTTGGATCGAAAAGGAACGCAACCTGGATTATTCCGTTGGAGATGACCGAGGAAAGCTTAAAAGTACATTCCGCCGCGTGTGGTATACATCAACGCAAAAAATATCCTCCTGAATGAGACCAAATGCCTGTACGTGTCCGAGACAGACGTGGGGCGCCCACGGTGTAATCAACCATCAACACAACCTGTATCCACATGCAACAAAATAAAGTTGATGTGAGTGAAAATGTTGTTCCCTGCACCAGGTATGGTATCGTATACCTGGTACCTGGTATTACTAGGACTCAAGCAAGACCGATTGGAGATGAGGGATCGAGAAGAATACTTGAAAGTGAGGCACGACGAAATACCGCAGCGTTTGAGCTGTGGGTTACTGCGGTAAGCGTTTAATGATGCTTGGGAGCTATCCACAAGCTTCCTCCTAAAGTCCAAGATGCTATTAATAATGAGGCGTTCTACGATAGAGGTCCACCCTAATTTTTCTGAGGCTCCTCACTCCAAACCTCACCCAATTACTGACTTCAGCAAAATCAAATTGCATCCCGATGAAAAATCCCCATGGCCCAAGTATACGATTACGTCATTTTTCGAAACAAGATTAGCGTTCCGACGAATTTGGGGTTAAGGAACCCCGTCATTCAGAAAACATTTTGGCGGAAATATGCTATCTCTAACGTAGAACGCGTTTAATGGCGAAACCTAAATGGAACGACACACAGCACGACAAACACAATCGTCACCAGATCACCTCAGGCCGATTCACGCGCACCCCCCCGCCCATGGACGGCGCTGAGCGCTTCGTGCAAGCAATGTCTGCCTGGTCGGTCAAAACCCAAGGTGCTCCGTCCCGCCATTGTACGGCGGTCTACGAGTGAGTATGGTCATACGACTGCGGCCATGTATGACATGGAGCGCACCCCCCCCCCTCTCCCTCTCCATTTTAAAGTATTTTACTGCTACGCGGAACGACGCCTGATCTCCCAGATCTCCATGGCGTCGCTGCGGTTGTATCGAAAGCACTGCTGGAAATTCAACGGCAATCTTATCCCTTCGAACGCCTTCCGTCTCGACGCGCAACCACCACCTACTACTCGTCCATCGACCGCGTCCGTAACATCTAAGACGTTTCCCAAGAGAGCCTTATATCCCGTCGCCGAAACCGACAGCTCCGCCAGTGAAAAGTTGAACCGCTTTTCGAGGGCGAGGTACAGCACCACTGTCTCTCCTCCCCCCCCCGCAATGAAACTCGAAAACATTTGACCACCTGAGGACGGCGGCTCTTCCTTTCCTTGGTCTTCTTTCGAGTCCGGTTCGACGCCATGGTTGTTGGTGTTGACCGGTGCGACGTAGCCGGCGAAACCTTGCCGTTGCTGTTGTCTTGGTTGCGACGACAACGGTTTGTTATCTTCGGAGACATCATCTGCCGAGGAGGTCGATGGCAGCGGATCCCGCGAGCGCTCGTGGCTTGATTCCTTCGTAGACGTGCCCCGCTTACCCCCTCCGTTCGCCTCACGCGACGCGCTGTCATGGTGAGGTTGGTCACCATCGTCGGCGATGAACGGTGGGGGGGGCGCGCCTTGATGATGTTGTCTTCCCGACAGCGACGCGAGCGGCGGCGGCGGCGGCGGCGGCGGCGGCGGTGGCATGAGCAACTTCAACACATCAAAAAACGCCTTCGTCAGACCCTCGTCGTAGATCACATCCGCGGCCAGAATGACGAGCGGTGGCGTCGGCTCGCCCGTCTCGGAGAGCAGCGGCGGCGACAACAACCTCTCCAGCTCGCCTTTGCGCCAGTTGAACGGAGAATCGCAACCAGACTGGACCCCGTCCTTGTCATCGTGTTCCGGTTTGGTCGTTGTCGCCTTTTGCGCGCCATCTCCATTGCTGTGATCCCTGGGGTCGCCCTGGTGACCGGGCAAGCGAGCGTTTGGGCGGGGGTGGTCCGCTCATGTGTGTACCATTTTGACCAGAAATATAAAGTATAGTTCGACGCTTTGTTACCATCTAAACTTCCCTCACCTTTACGATCAGACTGGTACGTTGCTATCAATAACTTACTACCGATGAGCCGATATCTCGACTTGTATTATTATTTCGCTTGCCTTCCGACAATATAGCGTAGATGCCGTTCCTATATAAACCGAATATCCTTCCGTAAACCAGTAGTATCCCTCATACGCTTCTCTTCGAGCTTCGCTATTCCACCGTGTACAGTCCGTGCCGCTCCTAGTCTTCGAGAGCTTGCTCCTGCAGGATATTGTTGTGTGTAGGAACAGTTTTCTTAGAGCGCGCGATCATCTGCAACGGGTAGCCCGTTCGCTCGCAAAAACGCGCCGGCGTGTCGTAGCAAAGCGGAAAACTAAGTACCAAGGCTCACGGATAGCATAGGACACGCGTAACTCTCGGATTCTCCACGCACCAGGAATAAAACAGATGCACAACCTCCAGGAGACGAATCAAGCATGACGTTTCGTCCACATACATGCATCGCGCGATATACGAAACACCAGCTACCGACGTGCAGTAGGCATCTCACTCAAGATTAAGATTTACACCCCGGTCAGATCATCTACAGATCATCGATTCCCATAGTTCATGATCTAGATATCTCAAAGCAGATATATCTATTTATCGGTCTTGTATGATCTTCGTAGCTCATGTTGCCGGGTGGGACCCGTATAATCCACATGATCTACAATAGCACATGTTTCCTGGGTGTGATCTATCTGCCCTATAAGGCAGATCCTGCATAACCTCTCACAACGGCAGGTGAGGAACTGCTAGATGATCTATCTGTAGGTATATAGATAGATAAATCATGATATGTCCCAGGTGTTAAAGTTTTTCCAGCCGCTGGGTGCTTAGTACCGTCCGCTCCCCTCAAAATCGAGCACGCAACCGAGCCCTCATAGGAAACCCAAGGCGGCAGCCACCAGGCAAACAGGGCTATAGCGTTGACGTCGAGACAAAACGGCAAATCAGGCGTATAGCTTGGTGGAAACCCCCACCCTTTTCCGCCCCCCTTACCTGAGGACAAATCGCACTGTCCGTGGCCCCCTCTTCTTTGGAGAGCGTGAACCAATCAAGCTCGCGCACCGCTGCCACCCTCCTCGGCGGCCTGTCCCTTCTGCGCCTATCGCGGCCTCCTCTCATGTTTCTTTTTTCAGCACCACCTGCAGCACCAGCAGCAGCAGCAGCGGAACCATCGCTGCTGTCGATGTCGCTGCCGTCTAGCGTAGCGTCTGCCGCTTCTGCAGTGGCAGCAGCAGCAGCAGCAGCAGCAGCAGCAGCGATGTCGTTGTCCGAGGTGGGGGAACAGCCGTCTTGAGCGAAGAGGTGAAGGTTTGCCTCCACGTTACGGGCAAGTACTTTAAGCACCTGGCCGTAGAGTTCACGTAAGCACAAGTTTTAGCCACCAGCTGCGTCCGACCCGTAAACTGCAGTGCACAGCTCTCTCGGGCGCGAATTTTTAAGCTGAAATAAAGTGCAACACAACGATATTCGGCTCACCCATACGTAATGTTTCGGAGGATCATAGTAAGCAGGACACATTTTTGCGAAGTACATTTGGTCATGATTACTATGTAACCCCGAAGTAGGTGGGTGGGCAACCGCGACTTGTTGCACATATGTTCGTCTCGCAAGCCCGCAACGGACAAAAGAAGAGCGTTTAGCAGCATGACGGACGCCTCATGCCGTTCACGGCAAACGCCGCGACACACCGCTGTCCCTACGAGTACGTGTGTCGTTTGTTCTCTCTATTTTTCTTCCATCCAATTTATTGTCCTCGTCTTTCTTTTTTATCTCCCTCGCAATAGTCGTGATTTAAATCCGGGGTCACATAGTAGGCGCTTCTCTCCCCCCCCCCCGACTACGATATGCGCCTTGCATTTGTTTTTCGCGAGAGGGTTAAGCAATTTCTTGCCTCGTCGACTCCGGTCGAATTACTGCAGCGGTTCGGCAAGAGCACCGCACGCGAGTGAGATTGGCATATTGAGTATCTCCTCCCTGTCGATACGGTGACAGCAGTGAGCGTCGATTGGACCTTACATCAAGCTCTACATGAAACAAAAAGCTGTCAGTCGTCGCACTTGCGAGCACCTTGTTGAGGTTAAATAGGCGAGTTGAAACTCATGCAGAGGGTCGTTGTCGATAGAAAAGCTTAATAAGTGCTGGCACTGGACGGTTAGCTACGGTAGGAGTAGCACCTACTTCTGCCTTCCTAGCCTCCTCACCTGGCGAGCTCTATACCATTAGTAGAACTCCTGTAGTAAGTCATTACTATTATAACTCACTCAAAAAGTGAGCGTGAGAAAAAATCGAGGTACAACCCAATGGATCAATCACGAATAATGTTGTCAAACACTATTGATATTCGAACGATATTGGGGTGAGGAGCCCTGTCAGTCCCAGTGACACATATTTTGGTAAAAAAATGCTATTACGGGGGAACATAGTAAATAGGACCAAATACTGTTAGTAAAAATAGGTAAATATATAGGTTTTTGTGTGCACCGTATGTCCTATTTACTATGGTTCCCCGTAATATATATCCTTATGGTAGCAAGTGTGTTTCATCGGGTAGGCAATAGTGCTGCACCTCCACGCCGCACAATGTCGGATGCCATAATAATACTATCACTACTACTACTACTACTACTACTACTACTACTACTACTACTACTACTACTACTACTACTACTACTACTACTACTACTACTACTACTACTACTACTACTACTACTACTACTACTACTACTACTACTACTACTACTACTACTACTACTACTACTACTACTACTACTACTACTACTACTACTACTACTACTACTAAACACTACCAGTACTACTACTAAACACTACCAGTAATACTATTACGGGGGTCCATAGTTAATAGGACCTATGGTATACATAAAAACCTATATATTTAACTATTTTTACTAACAATATTTGGTCCTATTTACTATGGTCCCCCGTAATCACAATGATGATAACAATGACAACGAATAATAGACAAGTATTTCTTTAGGTACTACTGGCCCTTATTGTGGTACTGCTGTACCTCATTGTGGTAGTCTGTGAGGTAGCATCTCCGGGCGACACGGGCCGCCACCAGGCCAGCGACGCCAGGACCGGCGCCAAGCTCCAACACCTGCATCGCGCAACATTGATTGGCGCCAACAAACGAGAGGAGGTGAACTAAAGAAGTTAGGAACGGCCTCAAAGCAGAAGGCAAAAGGTGCACACAATACACGATAATATGCACTCAATACATTGGGAGTTAAGATTTTCAGGCTCGATTTCTGCACCAAGTTAGGAATGTGGCCATTTTTATATTGAAGCTAGACTAGGACACCCTGCCTGGCACAAGACTAAAAGTTCCAGCCTGGCCCAAAACAAGCAAAAAATATATTCCTGAGTGTTGTGTCGCATGCTGTGGACAGGCAGCCCAGGTTTTGTACCTGGGCGGCACTGTCAACGAAATCGCCGACACATCGTCAAAATCGACGGTTGCGACTCGCCCGGGCATGCTGCACAAGGTCCAAGCGGGAGCTTCAAGATGAGTAAGACGATCGTTCCGGCCATCTAGAAAAACCGCATGCCAACTAAAGGCCGAGGTGTTGGGAGACCGTGATGTACGGGTGTGGGACTCATCGCCATGAAACACTTGGGATCTTCTCCGAACGACGCATATCGCCAACTGTACAACCTTCTGCTAACGATCGGCTTCCAGCACCGACCACGCACCCGCACGACCAAATGTCTTACGCCAAGACCCTAAAAGAAGTGCATCGCGAGAGCGTCGAGACACGGCCATCCGAAAACAGCGACTCTGCTTTGCGGGGCGGGGGGGGGCTGCTCAGAGGCATGCTACACACGATCGGGGTGAATCTATTTTTTTCTCGAGGCTCTTGACTTGAGCGGTTTCATACCCCACCCAACCCCAAAGAAGACCCTGAGAAAAAAAAGTGCAAGGACCATCAATCACGAAGTAATGGTGTTCCAGCGATAAGGCGTGTCTTATTGGGTAGTTCCTCAGTGCCCTTAAGGATCCGCGTCAGTCCCAGTGACAAAAAAGGCCCCAAAAGTGCTAATATTACAAGGCATGCCCTATCGTGGCACACGTCACCGGCACATGTTCGCGACGATGTCCGTTCAGAGGGAGCAGCAGCGAGAAACCGGGATCAGACTGACCAGAAAACAACTGGCCCCAACGTCTTGTAGTGGACCACCCGGGGATGGCCGTTCTAGTAAACGTGTGTTCAAGCCGCTGAGGAATCCACGGAGACCTCCCCCATATGGACTGTTGAGGACTGCATGGCTTGCTATATATGGCTGGGTGCCTTCGGTGAGACTTCTGTGGGTGCTCTGTCCACCTGCTGGTGTTGACGAGGGACTCTAGTAGAGAGTTGCAATACATAACAGGTTCGTACTGATCTTCCTTCCATGCCTGTGCCCGTTTCCTCCCCGCTCCACCCGATAAAAACTCTCGAGCTTTAGGGTCAAAGCAATAGCAGTGTTCGAGATAGAGACTGCTGTGTTGTGGCCCATTGCAGCTTAGAAGTGGGGAATATGGTACCGGGGAGTCGTCGAAGCGGCGGATCGGCTCGTGGACAAGTTTTTCAAAAACAGGAGGTGGGGAAGAGCAGGTTGCGCCGCGCAAAGGAAACAGAGAGCGCTAACAGTGTCGACAAAGAAAAAGAGGGAGGGGGGGGGGGAGTGCCAGCCGTATTGGTATCACTACTGCTGTGCTGTCGGCGAGAGCAGGACGGGGATGACAGATCGCGTGGCAAGGTTCCAGGTTCCAGCTCGAAAAGTGGAAACGAAAGCTATGCTGCAGCTGCACCGTTTTTTGTTTTGTTATATTCTTATTCATAGGGGGGGGCAGGGGCAACAGCATCAAGAGGTATTGACGTGGGGTGACAATAGACACCGCGCATTGTTTCCTGAGATTTCTTTTTTGTCGATATGGCAAACTCACACCGACACTGGAGCCGACTATGAGGCGAGGTCGCGATGAGGTCGAGGTTTTGCCTATCGAGGCAGCGCCAAAACGCTCGCATCGGCACTGAAGCCGACTAGCGGCGACGTCGAGGCAAACAGTACAGTAGTGATCCCTCTATAGTGCCGGTTGAGTAATACCGGCTGCCTGGTGTAGTGCCTGTGACAATATTTGGTACCGATGGGATTAACCGGTGTGGCAGTGTGCGGAGGGATTAGTGCCGGTTGGTTGCCGCTATAATAGTGCCGGTATTGTTGATTGGCGCATACATACCGGCACCATACAGAGATCATTACTGTACTCGTACGTAGTACGATTTATTCAAAACGAAAGAAGCTTTGGTCGATATATACGGCGCACAACGGGAGGCGCCCTTAACGTGGTGTGCTTCCAAGCTTCGAGCACCCCTTCGGATCTTGAACAATGCTCCGCGATGTAAACTCTTCTTGAGAGGGGTCTCGTAGGCTCAATAGGGGGCGCGGAGGGGGGGGGGGGGGGGGGGGGGGGGGGGGCAGCAGCAGCAGCAGCAAGCATCAGTATCGACACTTCTGCTTGCTGCTGTCGAAGGAAGCGCATGATAAGAAGGCGACGGAAAATCGTGCAGCAAGGCTCCAGTTCGACTATTAATATATAGCATGCGGAACCTGTTATGCTGCTCAGCCTTCTGCCTCGACTATTCTGCGAGTTTCTTAATCTTGATGGTGCTACAAATTAGGGAACCCCTTCGAGTTGCCTGAAGCATCTGCCGAACGCCTTAACGCTCGCGGAAATCAACACAAGAAACACGTGAATACTGACTACATGTAGGTTGGGTTGGGTTGGTTCACCCTGGATGGGAATGTAACAATCATTTGGCATGTGTTTATAGTAATAGTTAAACGCTCCTTATAATTCCGTCCATAGCGGTACCTGGCACCTTCCGCCGACGCACACAAGCTGCCAACAATTGCAAATATCCCCGTCGCGTGTTTCTAACAAATCGACAGCTCGTACGTATTACATTCGTTTGGCCCACCGTCTTTCGCCTCCCTAGCAGTCCCTTGTGCTCTTCTTTTTTAACCTTAACGCTACTGGTTCTTTCGCGTGGGAACTTGACTCCTCTTTCTTTTTTTCTGATCCTCCTCGGAGTTCTGGGTAAAAAAAGCTGTCGCCCAATACGCTTTCTGATTCGTGTATCGGTTCTAGTCCATCTGTAAATCACAGATTTTAACATGACACCCCACCAGTGTTACACGTGATGGACTTGCCGGCCCTCGCTAGTCGCCTCCTTTTAGGTCCGGCCAAGAGGTTGAGATAGCCACCCAGGAGTCTTGACTCCTCTTCCTTTTCTTGTGATCTCTTCGTACGAACTGTACGCACTGTAGGTATGTTCTTTTCGTCTCGGTCTCCTCTCCTTTTTTCTCGGTTCTTTATACTTCGTACAGGTACATGCCTAAAAAAAGCTACCAGGGTACAAGGTATAATAGTACCTCACTAAAAAGTACCTGGTACACACGTTTTAAATACGCCAGATACTACAGCTGTCAGCTGTGACTTTGATGATTTATTCAATACCTGGTACTCATCTTCGCACACTGTTGTAGTGTCAGGTCGTCGTACTGCTGTACCAATACGGGGGACCACAGTAAATAGGACCAAATATTGTTTGTAAAAATAGGTAAATATATAGATTTTTGTGTGTACCGTAGGTCCTACTAACTATGGTCCCCCGTAATATTAATGTATACATATATTATAGTGATATGTTGTTGTATTGCTGTGTACGATTCACACACTTGCACCAAGTACAAAACAGAACCAGCAAGGGTCGATCTTAAGGACGCGTATTACATTTCGTTTTTCCTGAAATTTCGGCTTTTTACCAAATTCAGCGAGGGTCGAATCTTGTCGAGTACCTGCCTCAGTTGGTTCGCGAAATAATCGTCCGTCCAGCACAGAACCGTCGCTACAGCAGCTGCGCTCGCGGAAACCATCCGTGCGGTGGTCCCATGTCATCGGCCTGACTCGTAGGCAGGTGTCGGTGCCTTGGGGAGTGAAATACATCACCAACTAAATGAGATGCTAAACTGCTCGAGCACGTCGTTGTGTACAGCAGCAGTACTACTTCGGGGGACTACAGTAAATAGGACCTATGGTATTCACAAAAACAAATATATTCACCTATTTTTACTAACAATATTTGGTCCTATTTACAATGTGTGTGTGTGTTCTTCACATTAAACCGTTCTTCTACTCGTCGACATCCAGCAAGCCCAGTGTCCGTGCTGATTCTTCACCCTAGAAAGATACGAGCTCTGTGGTCACAGACTACGACACAGAGACAACACACCGTAATGCATTAATAGCCTACGCAATACCATGCCTTCGCACTAGGTGCGGCCGACACAACATACATACATACGCCAGCAACCAAAATACACCATAAAGAAAGAGAAGCAACGAAGAAACCAAACCGAAAAAGAACAAGAAAAAGAAAAAGAAAAGGAGAAGAATCCCAAATAAATAAATAAAATGGGAAGCCAAAGCTCAGACACATACATACTTACCCCGAGCATGAGCCAAAAGGGATGTGCAAGGGGAAAGGTACGAGAAGGAAAAAGGGGACTATGCATCCCGGTGAACACTTAACTAAGTAAAAAGAGCAATAATGAGTGGGCCAAAATACGCTCGTCACCCACCCACTATGTAGTACTTCTTTCATAAGGATAAGAAGGGAAAAATCAAAATACATACCGAACGGCCGCAGCAGTTGGCGGTATGAGTAGCAAAGAAACGTCCAACCTATTAGTCGGCCTGGTACCTTGCTACCCTATCTGCGGTCTCTCTGCTACTCTCTTCTACCGCGGTTTCCCTTCTACTCCTCCTGTTCCCCCCCCTGCCCCCATACACTTGTACGGTGTTCCTTCTACCCCTCCTGCTGTTCCCCCTCCCCCCATTCCCTCTAACACTACCTGCAGCGGATGCACGGCGCTGTCTACTCAGCTTTGCCTCAGCCTCGTCCCCCGTAATAGTTATGCAAATAGTAGTTAGAGTAGTACTGACTGCTGTACGATTACTACTATTACTGTGCGCGTCACCGAACTATTAAACGTGCTAACATTGAGTTTTTACAAATTTTGAACTACGTCAGCTGTGAGTTCGACTGATTAAATAGTTGATACTCAACTTTGCAAGCTGCGTAATACGCCTCGTCTATATTCCATTTGTACCGAATTTTACAAGTATTGTGATAAACCGAGCGCGCGTATTCTATATGTGATTCCTTGTCAAAGATATAGGCCAGCGGCTCCAAAAATGGATTGATCACAGCTATTAATACCACTGCTGTACAGCTCTGCTGTGTTTTTTTTCAATTTTCAACTGCAACAGCAACAGCAGTTATGAACAGTTTCGTGCATGGATAACCAGACCCCTTCCCCGCTAGATTGTAACGCCTCGTCACGCACAAGTTCAAGGTCGCGCAAGGTCTGCCACCCCGTTCCGTGAATAGAGCCGAGGTCCCCATCCCATCGGTGCGTTCACACCACAACCACACAAGAGAGAAAACCTGCCTGTACGTCGTGTCCGCCTGCTACGTACCCATCGTGTCATGCAAGAAAAACGCGTTGATGTTGATGATGTTTGGGTTGACAAATCGAAGAGAGTACGAGTACGGTTGTATGATTCCCTTTCATGATCCAACCCACCGGACGGACAACATCTGCCTGCGGTCTGAGCCCACCCCCCGAACGCCAGCCCACGCACAGAAACGCTGATAACCCCCACCTGCACGCCCGCGAAGATTTTTGGGTGGGTCAGCACGAAGTCACCAAGCAAGAAGGCCGCCGACCAGACCTGCTGCCCCACGAGCCCCAAGGGCGTGGCCATCCTGTGCACAATGGTCAGGACCTCGTGAGCCGGCCTAGAGCGGCGCTGCGATGAGGTTGTCGACGATGTTTCTGTGCGAGATCGCTTACGACGTCTCGTGGGGCTGCTGCAGCTGCCGCGGCTGCCACCGCCGCCGCCGCCACGGTCTGTTGTGTCCCCCTCGCTGTCGCTGTCGCTGATGCTGCTGTCGCTGATGCTGCTGCTATCGTTGTCGCCCGTCTTGTCGGACGGGACGAGGTACGCATAGCGCGATACCACTTCAGCTTCTTCGTCCGAGGCGCTGCTCCCTATGTGCACTTCGGAGAGCACCAAGCGGTCGTCGTCAACGCAAGCATCAAGTTCGCTGCCCATCTGACCCGCCGCTGACGCCGAATAAAAAAGGGAGCAAGCTAACGGATGAACGATGGCGCTGGTACACCCGGCCCGACTCTCGTTCTGTCGTACGGTTTGTTCTGCCTCTTGATCTCTTGATGGGCTTCAGGATTCAGGATGCTTGTGGTGAATCAAGGTCGGAACGGGATGGAGTCACAACAGTTTTCGATCGCAGCGAAGTAGAACGTCCTCTTTAAAGGAGCACTCAACTGATGAGTTGGGGTTTCGCTGACTACGTCGACAGCGGCAACGCGGTGACGCGATGGGTTCGTCGTTTAGCGCAACGAAAACGAGAACACAAAAACACAAAACGGAAGGTTTCGTAAAGGTTTTGATGCGTTCTACTTCGGGACATTGTCGGATATTTCCCCTTGAAAACAAGAGTATTGGCCTCATCTCCTCACGGCCTGCCTCATGCCCTGAGCAAAATGAGGACCTATATCCTCTCCCTCCTCGCGGGCACTGCGCTCTCGGGGGTGGTCCGAGAGCTGTCGCCGCCAATGGAGAAAGACGGAGAGCAAGCGACTGACGGGAAGTTGTTGGACCAATCTGCCGTCTCGAACAGAATTGGAAATGTTTTTGACTTGAAAAACACAGACATTCCCGCCGCCGACCCCCGGCAGCTGCAGCTACTCTTGCAGGATGCTTCGAAGGAGGAGCTCGTCGCGAGGTCCGACATTGCCTACGCGGCCGTGCTGATGGATGACCACGACCGGGGAATCCGAACGCTCGGCCAATCGCTCATTGACTCGAGGACTCCGGCAGACCTAGTCGCCATTCTGGCCCCAGGGGTGACAAAGGAAGCGGAGAAGCGGATGCGCCTTCAGGGGTGGATAATTCGAAGGCTTGCCGTGGATGGTCCTGTCGGGGAGGTGTTGGACTTGGCGGACGAATCGGTGAGTCGGGAGGGAGGGAGGGAGGGAGGGCTTGGCGCTTGGCGTGGGTGCATGTGGTAGGTGACGTTTGGAACGGCCAGCTTGCGTTGACGCGTAATCATGTTGACAGATACCACATACCACAGGTATTTTGGGTTCAACGTGGAAATGGTCGTCCCTATTAATAGAGGTATATAAAGGGCTAGCGGCTAAGACGACGCAAAAAACGGTTTTTTTTTTGTAGTAAGACACGCGTTGAGAATTTTGTCTCAAATGCCTTTTTGTGTCTCAAATGTCTTACTCCAAGGATAAGGCGTTTCACTTGAGAAATGTCAGACCTGTCTTGCTGTTTTCCTATTCTGAGTGTACTGCTGTTGTAGCATGCCTTTTGGTACAAAGATGAGTTGAAAGGAGAGATCACGTACGTACCAGGTACGGTATAGGCATCACATGCTTGTATGGGGGATAGAGCTACTTCGAAAGTTGACCAGGCTAAAACTTGACCCTCCGCTGGAATTCGAGAAGTAATATATCCTACGGCAAGGCGTTTTTTCGCATTGCTATTTTTCAACGAGAACGCCGAATTGAGATAGTCCAATGACGGGATTCGTGAATCACCCCCCCCCAAATCACTCACACCTAAAAATCGCAGCCCCTATTTAGTCTTGTAAATTATTAGTTTAGGAGTTTTTTCACGGCCATCCCCGCCTTTGAACTTGTTTTTGTGAAGCTGTAACTCGGTCGCTTGAGCGACTTCGAAACGTATAATACGACGACTAATTCGTGATCCCCACCCCAAAGTTACCCCAGTCTGATTTATTTAGCACGATCGGAGCTGTTCTAGAGGAAGGGGATATTTGTCGACCATCCCCGCTTTCTTGCGTTTCCGATAATATTCCCTAGGTGAGCCGGTAAAACCGTTGAAACCCGAGCACTACCCATGAAAAAAACTTCAAAACTTTGACGTACGATCGAATATGGGACTGTGGACATGGTATTACTTTTTCAGACCTACCCGGGAATTTTTCACCACCGTCCCGCCCCCCCCCAAAAAACTGTACGCACTACCGCGGATGGCGCCCATCCTGCTGTAATTTTGTTTTGTTGCTCGTTTTTGTTTTCAGATGTTGCAGGTGCTGGCTCACGCGGCGGCGTGGGCGTTAACCGAATACATGCGCGTTATTCTACTGGAGGACAACATGCTTGTGATGGAGAACATCGACGACCTCTTCGAGTGTTCGGGGGTGTGCGCAGGTATGGTTAAAATGTACTGGACATACCTCTGGTACACCGCAGTAGGTCTACTAGACATACCTCTGGTATACAGCAGTAGGTCTGCTGGACATGTACTCTACAACGGTAGATCTACTGGCCGTAAAGCAGTAAGTCTACTATTTATAATAGCCTTTTATAACCTCGCAGTAGTATTACTGGACATGTACAGCATAAGATATACGTGAACAGCAGGTCTACTAGGTATGTGCTGGTTTATGTTTACTGGAATACGTACTAGTATTACAGTAAAACCCGAATCCTATCTGCTATCCCTGACTAGAACATCCTTTAACTTAGTTGGACTATATCTGGCTGAACCTCAGTGAAGCTAGCTCGGACTAAATGACCACATCTATCTGAGGCTTGAGGTCACTGCTCGAGATAACTCATTCTAACTCTCGCTGCTGCACGCATGACTTTCGTTGCTGTTGTTGTTGTTGTTGTTGTTGTTGTTGCTGCGACCTACCTTTCATGTATTCATCTTTGTTATCACCATCGTTGCGGCTGTTGCGGCTGTTGTTGTTGTTGTTGCTGCTGTTGCTGTTGTTGTTGTTGTTGTTGTTGCTGATGCTGCTGCTGTTGCTGTTGCTGTTGCTGTTGCTGTTGCTGTTGCTGCTGTTGCTGTTGTTGTTGTTGTTGCTGTTGCTGCTGTTGCTGTTGCTGTTGCTGTTTGTGTTGCTGTTGATGCTGCTGTTGTCGCTGTTGTTGTTGTCGTGATGCTGTTGATGTTGGTGTCACGTTGCTGTTGTTGCTGTTGTCACGTTGCTGTTGTTGCTGTTGTCGTTGCTGTTGATGCTGCTGCTGCTGTTGTTCATGGTGTTGTTGTTACTGCTGTTGTTGTTGCTACTGTCGTTGCTACTGTTGTTGCTGTTGTCCTTGCTATTGTCACTGTCGCCCTGAGTGTAGCCCTCGCTCGCTGTGTCACGTTGGTTTTGTGTGCCGTTTTCTTTGCTGCGTTATTTTCCGTTGTCATCGTCGCTCTTGTCGCCGTTGCTGTCCTTATTGTTGCCGTCGCCTTTTCCGCCGTCCCACCACCTTTTTCACCGTGACCTATCCCGGCATACTGCTGTCCCCATACAACAGCGATGCAGCAGGCGGAGGTTGTGAGCACCTCCCTGATCGTCTTGGAGCCCGACGACGAGACTTACCGGCACATGTCCAAAGCGGTCGGGACGACCTACAGGTGCGTGGGTCGCCCGGCACCCCCTCCCCCCTCCCCCGCCGGCGCCGCCGCCAACTTGCTGTCTTTCAGAACGCCATCCACGTTGTTTGTGCGCGCTTTTGTGGCCACGCACGGAAGTCGTTTTTCATATGTTGTTTTCATAAAATATACCGGTACCAGATACCTGGGTATCTGGTACGAAAAAATCCTCCTGTTGCCCAGTTTCATCGTTGTTTAGAGTCGATATTCGATATATATTCGATGTTCGATGGTTGATAGTCGACAGTCGATGTGCAGTATCAATATCCGATCGTCGATACCACATTATTTTCTTTCCTTTTTTTTCGGATGTACATTTACATGTATGCTATGGGTATGTTCTTTGTGTTTTTTTGGTTGCAAGTGATTTTACGGGATGGTATACCACAGCTCGTGACTACCTTTTCCCTTGAGTACTGGTACTGCCGCGTGCACTAGCTGGTGTGTCGTGCTTGTTTGTTTTCTCCGATCGAGATGCATTTTTGGTACAGCCTGTTTTGTGACCATAGGCAGGATTCAGAGAAGTGAGCCAATGTGAGGACATCATCACACGATATTAATAGTCTGATGTTCAATATTAGGTATTCGATATTCGGTACCGTTTTTTCGACAGTCGATGTGCAATAGTCGATGCTCAATATTCGATGTTCGATGTTCGATGTTCGATGTTCGATATTCGACATTCGATATTCGATACCAGGCACTCGATAGTTGATATCTGGTACTGGATTCCAGGTGCCAGGTGCGCGATATGTTTTCAAATTGTTTGGTCCGCCTCGCCCACGCGCTTGGCTTGTGTGTCCCCCCCCCTTTTCCCCATCAAATTTGGAAATATGGTTAAACATAGTTGCAGATATCATTTATATATACACATGACACACATGACGCAGCGTTTGTCCCATCATTCCTGACCACCTTCGCTCCATGGTTTTGACCGAGCTTTTTTGCATACCGTAACGGCCGTCCTCTGTTGCGCTTTCAGGTTTTCGAACGACTTTCAGGGTTTCCTAAACTCCTATCTGGCGGGATTTGAGACGTGCGCCCTTTTCGACCTCGAGAATCCCTCCCTTCAGGTGAGTCAAGTGCTTCGCAGTCGTAGTGGTAGTGGTAGTGGTAGACTGTTTTGTGTTTTGTGTTGTGGTGGTGGTGTTGGTGGGATTTGTTGTATTACGGGGGTCCATAGTTAACAGGATCAAAATATTGTTAGTAAAAATAGGTAAATATATTGGTTTTTATGTGTACCATAGGTCCTATTAACAATGGACCCCCGTTATAGTTGTGGTGGTGGTAATGGTGGCATTGGTGCTGATGATGGGTAGTAGTTTTGCTGGCGGATGTTGGTGTTGGTGGTGACGATAGTTGTGAGTGGTGTTGGTGTCGATGGTGAGTGTTAGTGTTGGTGTTGGAGTTGGTGGCGGTGGGTGGTGGTGGTGATGGTGTTGGTGTTGGTAGTGGTGGTGGTGCTTGTGATGGGGGTGGTGATGGCGTTGGTGTTGGTGGTGATATTGTTGGCGTCTGGTTGTTGGTGGTTTCGGTGTTGGCCTTGTGTTGTTGCTGGCGGTGGCGTTACTGATGTTTCTGATGGTATTGGGGGAGGCGTTGTTGAGGTGGGTGTTGGTATTTTGGTAGTGCTGTTGTTGGCGCTGGTGTCGGTGCTGGTCATCGTTGCGAGGTTCTGCTGATCCTGCTTCTGTTTTGGAGGCAGGGTGCCCTCCGATTGGCTCATCACTGATTTACTTTCTCGTCGAACCGCGCCGCTTGCGTGGTGGCATCGGCTCACACAGGATGCCCAGTCAACTTTCGCCAGGAGGGTATTAATAGCTACTCGCACGGCGCGTTATCCCAAGTCCACTCCTCCGTTCCGAAAACCGCACTCTACCTTGCTCCAAGCTACCTACCTGCACTCGGCATGACCTAGACCTTCGTCTAACCCTTCCTCCCCCCCCCCCCGCCTCCCCGCCTCCCCTTCTCCTCCCCCCCCCCCAAAAAAAAAAAGGACCCTTCTACCGATCCGAGCCGTGGGCCCGACGCGCCTCTCCTGGACCACAGCTGCCACCGCCTCCCCACCCGCTACCATGGAGACCTGTCTCTGATCATGCTTAACGGCGGCCTGGGATGGTGAGAACTAAGAACGCGATGCCCGACGAGTGGTGGCGGCAGAGGAGGGCGAGGGTTGTGCGCTTCGGGTTCGCGGGGCTGAGGCCGTGGATGTGGTTCGCATCCCCCTTTTTGCCTTTCGTTTCTACATGGGAGACCGCGCATTTCAGGTGAGAGCCCCGGCGAGGGGGAGGGAGGGGGGTGGGGGGGTGCTCATATCATGTATGGCCGTACTGTAGTAGTCTGATCATGGACCTTTGCGTCCCTATAATGTCGGGGCGGGGCACGTCGGGTTTTCACAGACCAGGCGGGGGTAGGGGGAGGACGTACTCATTTGATGTTGCTTGCCTAAGTCATTTCGCCGTTGACACACGCGTGCCTTTCGAGACGGATCGGGGGGGGCGGGCGGGGGGGTTTGTTGTTGCGGGGGGGAGGGGTGGAAGGCTTTTTTATTCTGTGTGGGGGGGGGGGGGTGGAAGACGTTTTTTTTTTTTTTTTGCGGGGGGGGGGGGTGGGGTTGTCTTTTTTTTTGTTTTTTTTGTTCTGTGGGGGGGGCGGGGAGGGCTTGTTTTGCTCGGTTTTGCTTGGGACGAGTTCTTTGTTTTTTTTTTATCGGGGAGGAGCCGGGATTTAGGGGAGGAGGGAGGGGGCGGGGGTTTCCCTCTGTCGCGCTCGTGGGAGTTTTGTGGTGGCTTGACGCTAAACGAAGTGCGCAGGCCGGGTGACTACGTGAAGTGCAGAGTGCGCCGGGGGTGCTTGTGTTCGTATTTCGTACCGCTATTTATTTACTGTGGAGTGATTATCCCTTTTGCTACGTACTGCAATTTTTCCTGCACTGTTTCCAAGTACTTTGCCCTCCCTCTCGACCTCCCTCCCTCCCTCCTCCCCCGCCCCTCCGCCCCTCCCTCTACAACCCCCATCTTTTGCGGCGGCTGCTGTAGGGCGAAGCCGAGCGACCCCATGCCGAATGTTCTTTGGGTGCTGTTCGTGTGGTTGTCCTTCGTGAGCGCGGCGCTAGTAGCCCGCGTGTTCCTCGTTCCGATGCCTTCCTCCTCGAGCGGCCGCGGTCGGCCAAGAACCGTACCGCCTTACGGGGGAAGGGGAAGCAGTGCGGGGATGCGTGCGTCGTGGCCCCGGTGAGATAACGCGTCTCGGTGCTGATCTGCCCTTTTTTTTGTTTGCGTTGGCTTCGACAGCGGATTTTGTAGTCTTATCCCGCTGTTTTGGGCCCTGTGCTACAGTGCTATTACGGGGGTCTATAGTTAACAGGACCTATGGCATACATAAAAACCTATATATTTAGGTATTTTTACGAACAATATTTGGTCCTGTTAACTATGGACCCCCGTAATAGTACAGGACACCTAAAAAAAAAGCGAGTATCAACCAAGGCAGGCTTAGCTTTACCGGAAAATGAGAAATTCGGAGAGCCTTTATGCTGAAGTTAGCGTGGAACGGACCTTTTCTCGAATAAGAAATCCGGTCTGGACCACCTTTCTTGTTTCTTATTGGGGGTCCTGTGCTGCACACAGAAGCAATGCGGTGTCGATTTATGGTCGGGGGCGGGAGGATGAGGGGCCTGATCGAGGAGACTGTTTTTTGTTTTGTTTTGTCTTTTGTTCTGTGCTTTGGTATTTTTGAAGTATATTTTGACGTATAAATAATCTGCAGTAGGTGCAAGCATGTTGTGTTTGTTTCTTTCGCCATACTTAGACGGCAGTATTGGAAGCATGCGGTGGCGGGCGCTGAGTAGCGGTTCGGGTGGGGTAAAAACGGAGTGGATGCGCAGAAGTCGAAGCTGCCGCCTATATAAACGATACATTCGCAAAACCTAAACAACGTGTTGAGTTGTTCTTGCACTCCAAACACCCCCCTCCTCCGCCTATTAATACGTATGTCCTCCATGTATGTGTTTTTGTCACGCATCCCCCCGTATACCAGGTATTCGTTGCCCCTCCTCCCCCGTTCTAATTGTGTTTTTGCTGTTTTTTTTTCACTCCTACCCACTTACGTTTCTTTGTGTTTGTGTAGACGTAGTCACCCGTCCCTCCTTGTGTTCGTCTGGAAAGCGATGCGTGGTCATTGGTCAAATGACTAAGGCAAGCACCGAATGAGTGCGTACGCCGTCTCGAAAGGGATGCGTGGTCAATGACAAAATGACAAGTCAAGCAACAAACGAGCACCCCCCCCCCCCCCCCCCCCAAGTGCGTCTTGCATCCTACTGGTATAATACAAGGCCTTGTTAGCGTACGTTTCTTGCGTGTTAACGTCTTATATCGTAGATGGCGTGCTTTTGTTATTTTTTTCGATTTTCTTTCTCTTCGCTACGTCGGAAGAGTTTCAAGACAACCGTGCCCTCCTCGGGCAGGGCAGATGGTCTGTTCCTGCTTCATGACCTAGCTCGTCCAAGGCAGCTATATATCTATTCCTGAGTACCTGGTATTCATTATCCACAACAGCTCATATTGCTGAGTGGGGCCCGCATACTCCGCATGATATGTCAATAGCAAATGTTTCCTCGGTCGGATCTGTAGTATGCACAGATCTTGCACAACCTTTCACAACGGTAGGCGAGGAACTGTATGATCTGCTGTAGATAGATGGGTCATGATCTGTCTGATATGTCCGATCTATGCAACCCTACCCTCCCCTCCTCATGGGGTCCTACCAAGCCTCTTTTTTCCGCTTGTTGAAATCTGGGGTCCCGTGCTTTCGCCGGTCCACGTACCATTTTCGTTTTTTGTGTCTGTGTTTTTTTTTTTCTTCAGGTGGTTGACGGCCGGCAAAGTGCGGCGATGTGGGTCGGCAAGCAGCTACAACCCTCGAGGGTTGCTGTGGGGCCTGTTTCATCTCACGGTCGGCTACTCGTCGCTGACCTTTGCTGTTCTCGTCGGCGTGCGACAAGTACCGGCTGCTTCTGCCGTGTGGTGAGGGCGCTTTTTTTATATTTTGTGATGGTAACGATGTTGACAGTGATATGGGTGGTATTGATGATGTTGATGTTGACAATGATGATATTTATGTTGTTGTTATTTGTTGTGGTGGTTGCTGTGGGGCCTGTTTCATGCCATGGCGGGCTAGGCGTCGCTGACATTTCGCGATTTGTCGTCGGGGTGCGACAAGTACCGGCTGCTGCTGCTGCTGCTGCTGCTGCTGCTGCTGCTGCTGCTGCTGCTGCTGCTGCCACTGCTGCCCGTGAGAGCATTACTGAGACGTGATCATGATCATGACTGGGTGGTATCATGGTGACAATGCTGGTGATGCCGATACTGGTGTGTTGATAATGTAGTGGTTGTGATGGTGATGGTGACAATGATCGTGTTGATTATTTTGTTGATTATTGCGACATAGCGGTGGTGATTATGCTGGTGATGCTGATAGTGATAATGTCGTCGTGGTAGTAAGTGATGTGGGCGACTGTTGTGGTGATGATGGTGACCGCAATACTGATCCCGGTATCGACGAAGGACAACTTCGACGATGACGATGAGATGGCAACGATACCAATGTCAGACAAGCTCGAGACTGCTCGTGAACGCGGGGGCGGTTGCTGCAGCGCTTTCAGCAGTGTGTCCTGTGCGCTTGCTGGCTCGTTGACTCAGAACTTGACCCCCCGCTACCCCCCCCACCTGCCCCTCCCGCAATGCGCTCAACCCCCCCTCCCTCCTTCCCTCCCTCTCTCCCTCTGTCGTGCTGCTGATTGCCGCTATTGCTGGCGGTGGGTTGGGTAAACAGGATGAGCTGGGTGATTTTCATCACATGGACGAGCACGGTGTTCGGGTTGCTGTGGTCCGTCTACCTCTGGCTCATGTCCAGGCAGCCCCACCTCCCCCCCGCCCGGCCCCACACCATCGGCACCAGCAGCCTCGACGTCGCCTCCGGTAACTCCCCGGGGTGCGGGCCCGCGGGAGGCGCATCCGACCCCTTCTCTAGCAGACCTCTAGATGGAGTTTCAGGGGGCGGCATGAGGGTAGGGGCTGTTGAGCCGGCGTCCCCGTGGCGGGAAAGCGTGAGGAGCCTCGTTTTTTGTTCGCGGCCGTGCTGGGCTTTCTACCCGCGTGGAAGCCGTTGTCGGGGGCGTCGACGCTGCCGTCCCTGTTGGGCCCCGCGGCGCTGGCCCTAGTGGCCATGGTCGCGGGACTGACGGTGCAGATGGTGCGCCTACCGGTGCTGTGGTACGACCGGTGTAAGTTTTTATGGGCCATGGAGAGAGAGGGGCTATACGGGTGAGAGGGGGACACAGGCGAAGGAGGTCGAGGACGTCTCAGTCAGCGCGGCTGCGGCTGCGGCGACGACAATGTAGCGGTAGAATGAGGCAGGGTGTAATTTGCCGCACTTGATATTTTTGTTGTTTCCCAATTCCTCCATCCTCCTTCTCCCTCCCGCCCCTCGCCCCTCTTCTTTTTTTCGCGCCTCCCTTCGTTGCGGTACTGCTGTGTCTTAGTTCAATGTGTGTATGTATGTATGTATGTGTGTGTTTTTTTTCTATGCGGTTGTTTTTTCGTTTTTTGTTTCTTGGCGTTTTTTTAGCGTTTTTTTTTTTTTTTAATCTGCCGTGTTTTTTTTGTGTTTGGCTTCGACAGCGGTGTTTCATTTGGGGCCACAGGTATATGTAGCAATTAAAATGCCCGAAACACTGCAATTGCGGTCATGGATGCGAACGCCGAGCGGCACGAGTAGTACAGTAGTAGTGCCGCTTACCCAATATAGTGCAGGTTTAGTAGTGCCGGTTGCAAGCTATGGAGCCTATGGAATCGCATGACACAGATAGGATTCACCGGTGTGGCAGCGCAGTGTGCGGATTAGTTAATGCCTTGTTGCCGCCATAGTGCCGGTATTGTTGGCTGGTGCATGCATACCGACCGGCATTACTGTACAAGGCGTCCTGCGCGCGTGTCGTCAACTATCTTACAGTGCTGACGGGCGGTACGCTCGCCATCCCCCCAAAAAAACATACGAGTAATCGTCCCCTATAGCCAGCAGCGCCGGGTTGCTGTATATATAGGTGTGGCTGTTGCCGCCAATCGCCGTTTTCGTTTTTCGTCGCTGCTGCTGTAGCTTCTTTTTTCCTGTATTAAGTCCGGAGAGAGATTTTTTGCTGTAGGGACGTGTTCCGGATTTATGCTAACCGTACCATACCTTTTGTAGGACAATTTTTCTCGATTCCCACTCACTTGATGATTTACGGCAGATAGTTCGGGGCGGGTAAGTTCCTGACAAGTACGATGTGTGGTATGATGTACACTACTGGTCCATGTTGGCGGGTGAAAGCCACAAAATGAGCATGATCTACAGCACTATGTCCCGGGTTGGATCTGTACTTTACAGATCCTGCCCGACGTATCATGGATGCAGGGTAGGATCTGTAAAGTACAGATCGATCGTACGTGTACAACCGTGGCATATCTGTGGGGGATAAAAGGGATGTCGCGCGTACGTACGAGGACTACAGTAATTCCGCTGTGCAAGCGAGTTTGGTTGATACAATCGGACCGTTTCTTGTGCCGGTGTCATTTTGCCCCTGCTATTTGAGTTTTTTTTTTGTTTTTAGCGCTCTTCACGGTTCGTGACCCGACCGACCCGCGGGTCGGGTCAAGAAGTTTTCGATATCTCGCGGGTCGGATCGGGTCGGATCGGGTCGGATCGGGTCGGATCGGGTCAGGAGGTTTTCAAACTCTCGCGGATCGGATCGGGCCGGGTCTCCCGTACCCGACCCGACCTGACCTGGTCCGCGAGGTTTGACTCGATCTGTATCCGTAGACGTTCCTGTTTTTTTTTTTTAGCGTCTATCTACCGCTGTACGCTCGGCGTTGAGCGGGTGCCACATCTGCTCACGGGGCAGTCAGCGTTCCGGGCACAAAGCGGCACGCGCTTGCTTCGTGGCAGTGTCAATCTTTGCTGATGTTGTTGTGATCATTGCTGTTGGTGCTGTGTGCAGGCGGTAAATTATCACCCCCCCCCCCCCCCCCCCCCCCCCCCGCGCGCGCGCTCCGTCTCGAAAGGGATGCGTGGTCAATGGTCAAAAGATAAAGGCAAAGCAACAAATGAGTACCCCCCCCCCCCCCCCCGCCGGAAGTTGCTGGTTTGGGGGGTGAGCCAGCTCTCGCTTCCTCGCTTTGCTCGCTTCCCCGCTTCCTCGCTCCCTCCCAAGGGATGATGCGCTTGCTACCGTACTCGTCACTGCTGTGGTTACGATCGATCGCGTTGCCTTTTTGTTTGCACCACCGTTGGGGTTTGATTGACAGGGATACATGCTGTAGCACCCGGGGGGGGGGGGGGGGGGGGGGGGGGGGGGGGGTACTCATTATCATGCATGGCCGTAGTCGTGTGACCATAGACCCTCGCATCCCTACAATGCCGGGACGAAGCACGTCGGGTTTTCACCGACCCGGCAGATAAGGGGGGGGGGGGGGGGGGGGGGGGGGGGGGGGTCGGGGTGGACAGGGCTATTTTCACGCGGTATAGGCTCCGATGGCCGAGGGGGCGGGGGGGGGGTGTAGTCATGTTATGCGTGGCCGTAGTCACATGGCCATAGATCATCACCGATGGCCGAGGGGCAGGGAGGGTTATGCTGTTCCCGCTGTGTTGCCGTGTTAAGTGTCTGCCGGGTGCGTTGTGTTGTCTGTGGAGCGTTTTGCTCAGGGTACACGCCACGGCCCATTAAATCAGTCTCCTTCACACCTAGGCTCGACCCCTTTTCTGCTGCTGCATGCAGGATTAATTCTTTTCTCGAAGTTCATGGCATGGTAATTTAATATTTTCATCCCGCTGAGCGTGTAGCACTCTGGACAGGAATATAAGGACCGCTTGGTATTCATATTAATATCTGTAAGATCCTTATATTTTCGTCCAAAGTGGTGCAGCTAGTTGGTAGTTCGTAGGGAAGGGTTCGAGTCTTTTATGGGGAGTGTGTAATACCCGACTTCTTTTTGTTGGGTTTGGGGATGATTGTGTCTTGCTTGTTTCGGTGGGAGTGGTGGGGCGAGGGTGTGCGTGCGTGTGCTCTGTTTTTGTTTATCCTGCTCTCTCTCACCCTGATGCTGTTCTTTAGTATGTTGTGTCGGCCGCACCTAGTGCGAAGGCATGGTATTACGTAGGCTATTAATGCATTACGTGTGTGTTATCTCTGTGTCGTAGTCTGTGACCACAGAGCTCGTATCTTTCTAGGGTGAAGAATCAGCACGGACACTGGGCTTGCTGGATGTCGACGAGTAGAAGAACGGTTTAATGTGAAGAACACACACACACACAGTATTTGTGTACGTAAGTGGTGTATTCGGTGTTTTTTTTTATGTTGTGGGTTGTTTCGTGTTGACTGGAGATTTCAACGGCCAGAGTTTTACTGGTCGCATCAGTCAACCATCGTAATATTAATACTGGTCTACCATCGGAGGATTGTTCGTCGAACCAACCACCGGTCTTTTCGTTAGTTAGGCCATGCACACGTTGACAATTTGTCTGCGTACAGTACTATATCCAGGATACCTCTCGTCCGTGATATACAGTGTGGACGGTACGTACAGCAGTACAAAACAATTGCACGCAGATCGCCCGAGTGACGTCCCAAAATGCAGAATCTGCTGTAGTGCAGTAAAAAATAATCGTACTTCAAAGTACTTTGTCGAGTACAACCGCCCCCCCCCCCGCTCCCCTTCCCCCTTAAGCCTGTACCACCACTATGAAGGGTCGAGGTATAAATGTGAAGTCCAAGCAGTTACGTACGATTATATAGTTCCGTCTACAGTATAGTGATACGTGTTCCCGTATACCAGTACCTGGTGCTGTACACCGTATACCACACAAAAAAAGGAGAGGAGGAGTAGCTAGCTGGTTGTTGGATGCTACTGTACGTATATATGTATGCTCCTATAATACGAGCTAGCAGGGACCACAGGAACAAATGCATGCCTGGCACGCGATACGGTCATCCCCCTTGTGCGGACTTCAGGTTATCTCCGCACATAAAATGATCTATCTCGACCGCTGGTCGTGGTGACCCGCCAAAAAAAAAAACAGAAAAAAAAAAAAAAACGGTACCCTGTGGCTGTCTCGCTCACGCAGTGAGAGGCGTGTTTTACAGAGTAGTCGCCAACCGACGCCAACCGACGCCAACTCAACCTACATATATATATATACATACAAGTACCAGGAATATACAAATTTGGGGGCGGGGAGGCATCTTCTGGGCGGAGGCCTCGAGCTAGAGCGTGTCGCAACTCTCCGAGTGCCGGACAGGGTTTCCAGAGCAAGGGTGGTCTGAGGGAGCTCGTGGGATGTTTAGCTTCCTTTGGCCCTACGCGCCAGGTCTCTGGAAATGCGCCGCTCGACTCGCTACTACGCGTGCGGGATCGTACCGGCGCCCCTCCTCGCCTGCTACTGGGCCTCGCCGCGGCAGTGACATGGGTTCTGGAGGTCATGCTGCTGTTGTTCCACCTGAACGCGAAGCACGAGATACATGAGGTTGGACCGCTGTTGGCTCTTCTCGGCCGGCGCCTTGATCACGGTCGCCGTGACGGCGGGCGACGGGGGCTTTCGACCAACGCCCGCGACGCTATCACCGTCATCGTCATCTATCACGTTGGCACACTCATGGCGGCGGCTGTCGAATCGATGGACTTGCTGGTGACCTTTCTTTGTCGAGGAACGCCGACGTGAGTGCGAGGCCGCCGTCCCGCCAACCCCACCCGGCTATGAGGACGGCGCGGCGCCGACCGCAGTTCCCGAGGACGCATCCGCGGGTGGACTCGAGAGTACCGCAACGCACGCAAGATGACGCAGCTCCTGTGGGACGGACTTCCGAGCTGTTCATTTTTATCCAAAACAACGGCGGGGAGAGGGGGGTATATACATGCGCACACCTGATACGTGCTACACGTTTTGCTGGACAGCAGCCTGTTGAACATTGATTGCTATTATTGGTCTGTCAATAGGTTGGGGGTATTATTGCGTATCGATACCCATCACAAGCAACGGTAGGCCTCCCATGGGAATGGGATCGTGTCGAGATTGCGTTTTGACCTGGAACGTATTGCCCAGGGTGGGGTATGTACTTCGTAGTACGTCTTCTGGGCATCTCAGGCCCGATCACACCCGCTCTCTCCCTTCAACACAACAGCGGCGCAATAAGCTAGCCACTAAGAATAGTACCTGGCAGGTCCTTCCGAGAGGTAATTATCATCATCGCCATCACCAGGGCTTCTCCGAAAAAGGAGAGAAGAACACGGCGCAATAAATCAGCCAATGAAAAAAGTAGGTCCTTCCCAGAGGTGGATCGGACGCTGCTTGTCATCTCGGCGATCGCAGGAAGAGGAGGCGGGTTTTTTTCGTTTCCCGCAAAAAAGAAGAGTTGTTGGATAACGCCAAAATTTTAGAAACCGCCACCACTACACCATATAATACACATACAACGAACCAAGTCTCCTTGTCCTCGTGTTCGTTTTTTCGTCATTGCGTTCCGCCACCAAAACGTTCACCTTCAAGATAGACCCCCCCCCCCCCCCCCCCCCCCCCCCCCCCCCCCCCCCCCCCCCCCCCCCCGCCCCTTACGAAAAAAAAACGCCTACTTTTCGTATCACGTAACATAAGCGCAAACATTCCCTCTATATAGGTCTTACCGAGCAAGCAGTACAGTCAGTAGTATAATACACCTAACGCCGCTTGCGTGCGGTGTATACCGCTATTAATAGAATGCTGCGCTACTACTCGGATCTTCTTCTTACGTACGTACCAGTACCAGGTACGTCGGTGGGTATACAAGGGTTCAGGATAAAGCTAACATATGGATATTATTTCCTCCTCCTCCGCTACTATTGCCTCAACCGGGCCATGTAATGTGCCAGTCTGGTCCTGATCGTAAGGGCGTTTGGATAAGCCGCGAACAGGTCCCAACCTTCCCCTAATTTACGATCAGGCTGGTGTATAATACACTCTCTTGTGAGCAAAAAAAAAAACACAAAACTGGCGCAAAATGCATCAAAAGTAAAAAAAAAAACTTCCTACTTGTACCTGCTACGCTCGGACATGACCCCACAGATAGTGCTACATAGAAAAACGTGAAGAGCAAATTAATAATGGGCAACAGCAAATGAACGTGGAACCGCGCTAATATGAACGAACACATGAAACAGAGAAACAGATACATAGAAAAGAGAGAAAAAAAAAAAAGTTTCAAGCTGGCAGCAAAAAAACAAAACCAAAAATCAGCAAAAACTTATTGGCCAAGATAATTGTTTTTTCCCGTATCATATGTAATAGTAATTTAATGTAACTCGACGTTCGCAACCGCGACAACATATATGCGCACACCAACACATCAACACATCAATCAATCAATCAATCAATCGACCACCCATCCACCCACCCTGAACAGAAAACAACAAACCCCACACACCGCAACCCCCCCCCCCCCCCCCCCCCCCCCCCCCCCCCCCCCCCCCCCCCCCCCCCCCCCCCCCCCCCCCCCCCCCCCCCCCCCCCCCCCCCCCCCCCCCACCCCCCCACCCCCCCCCCCCCCCCCCCCCCCCCCCCCCCCCCCCCCCCCCCCCCCCCCCCCCCCCCCCCCCCCCCCCCCCCCCCCCCCCCCCCCCCCCCCCCCCCCCCCCCCCCCCCCCCCCCCCCCCCCCTCCCAGACAATGAAAACATTTGCCGCCGCGCCGCCACCGTGCGTAGGCGCGTCATCAGGCTCTACCTAGCGAACGCAGGGATGTGCACGGCCTCAGAGAGGGTCCAGATGGCGGCCCAAATCGCTATATCTCACAAGGGTAGGGGAAACAAAGTACGCGCTGGTTTGCGCAGGGTGTGCGTGCGCCCGATTAGGTCGAGAGCTTTGCGGGAGCCGGGGGGTGGGGGGGGGGAAGGGGGGGGCACAAAATGCATGCTCGCTGTTGACGGCGCTCAGTATCATCAACACACCAAAAGGTTTCTATTTTATACGGGCGTTTTTAGGCAACGTCGCGGACAGAGCGCGGGGAGGCGGGGCCCTCCCTTGCCCCCCCCCCCCCCACAACCATTCCCACCCTCGCTCCGTGCCGAAGCGTCGCTGAGACACCCTACTTGACCTGTTTCGTTTCTGTCCTTCGTTCTGCACTCACTTCTCTCTGTAGCGCGTGCGGAAAATTGGGAAACACAAAAACAAGAACAAAACTTCAAAATCACTTCCACTTCAGAGATCACTTCACCTTTGTACGCACTTAACGTCACAAGCCAGATCGAAAAAAAAAAACATCAATCGTCTACTACTCCTCTTCTTTTTCGTCCCTTTCTTTTGCAAAACTCCCCGCGCCCCTGCTGACTCGCCACCAGGTTCGGGCTGGGATGCAAAAGGAACTGGAAGAGGAGGGTAGTGGTAGGGCAGGGAAAAAAGGGGGAAGGTGGGGAATACTCTCGCCCCGTACCCCCCCCCCCCCCCCCCCCCCCCCCCCCCCCCCCGCACCCCCCCGCTCCCCCTCCTCGTATTAATAGTACCCTACTGCTACTTTGCAGCGGCTTGCTTTGTTTTCCATTCATGCTCATGCTCTTGGTTTCGTTTCCGACTCTCGCTTCCGAATCTGCCAAATCGGTATCGCATCGCCCCGGGAGCTTTTGGCCGATGATTTTCCCTCGGAGCGTTTTCTCCGGGTGTTAGCTAGCTATAGCTGGTTAGCTAAGGGGCTTGGGGCTATGGGTAGGACCTAGAAGTCTGTCGATGACGAGTCGCCCGGGGACAAACAAAAACAAGCTAGACAAAACAAACCGCGCGATCTGTTCGCGAGCGGAGCTATGGCACTGTAGAAAAACACAGCTGCGCACACCCACTGCTGCTGCTGCTGCTGCCGCCGCTGCCGCCGGCGGCGGCGGCGCGAAACAATGCTGCAATAACATGCTATCACATGCGATCACATGCCATCACATGAAAGCACACGTATGCAAGTGACATGCGATCACGTGCAAGTCTCGTGCAAATCATACACAACCCTCCTGCAAGCGCAGGCAATCGCAAAAGAAATCAGTGCAATTGCACGCAAATACTTGCACGATCACATGCACATTAACATGCAATCACATGCCAAATCACACTTTAAATCACATGTATATTCACATGAATAATCGCAAGCAAAAACACACGCAAAAACACATGCAAAATCACACGCAAAAATCACACGCTAAAATCACACGCTGTAAGCACACTCAAATCACATGCTAATCGCATGCCCTCCATCACATGCACTCCGCGTACTCGTTCATGTATTTGACTCCCTCGATGACTTCTTCCGGCACCTTGTTCTTAAAGTTTAGCTCTAGGTCGGAGTCGAGGCCAGACTCTTCGATGAGGAGCTTGGCCGCCAGCACTGCTAGTGTTGGTGGTGAACCCCGCACCTGTTGTTGCCCAAAAAGAGTAAAATGCGACGGCAAAAACAAAACACAACCGCGACGGCATTTTTTTTTTTTGAAAAACACGTGAGGCCCCCTTTTCGCACGAAACGAAGGCACTCACTTTGTTGTGGGGACGAATTACCTGAACGGAAATTGCTTACAATTTTAATTACCTGCATATACATAGACTATAATTACTTAGAATTACCTCTATTACGGGGGGCCATAGTACATAGGACCAAATATTGTTAGTAAAAGTAGGTAAATATATAGGTCTTTGTGTGTATCGTAGGTCCTATTAACTATGGACCCCCGTAATAGAACCGCACACGTTTGTGTTGGGGACAAATTACCTGTGCGAAAATTACTTACAATTACCTGCCTTTACTTGGACTTTAACTGATTACTTAGAATTACCGCGTGGTAACACTTCCTGTAGGAACGGCGCTCCGTCTCCAAAGGGATGCGTGGTCAATGGTCAAACGAGTAAGGCAAGCAACAAATGAATACCCCTCCTCCCAACGCCTCACGACGCTTCGCGCGGCAGAAACCCGACGTGCTCCGTCCCGGCATTGTAGGAATGCGAGGGTCTATGGTCATACGACCACCGCCATGCATGAGATCGAGTACCCCCCCCCTCCCCCCCCCCCCCCCCCCCCCCCCCCCCCCCCCCCCCCCCCCCCCCCCCCCCCCCAGTTGTTTGCAACGAAGATAAGGTATACCCGGTAAATTTCAGTTGGAAGTGGGGAGAAGATGAACTGCCGATCGTAGACCAGTATACATACCTTGGCGTAGAGATCTCAAAAGACTGCTCTTGGGATACACATATAGCAAAAGTAATAGGAAAGGGTAAGGCACAAGTAGGCAAGATGGATGCGATCCTAACAGACCCGAACCTTGACACTAGGATTAAGAGATGTATCTTGATGAATGTGATAGTACCAAAGCTAGAATATGCAGGAGAAGTATGGGAAGGGAACGCGAAACTCGTAAAACAGTTGGAAACAGTACAAATGACAGCAGTTAAAAAAATCCTAAGATGCTCAAGTACGACTAGTAATACAGTACTAAGAGCAGAACTGGGGATGCGCCCACTCAAGACCAATAGAGACATGAGAAAGTTGAACTGGCAATATAAAGTAAGGAACATGCCAAAAAAGAGGTTACCAGCCATAGTTGATAGAGCTGTATGGGAGAAAGTAACAAAAGGGCGAGCTGGAATAAGGTGGGATGGCGTAGTTGAGAAAGTATGGAAGGATCTAGGGGGAAACCAAGTAGAGATGATGTCCGCCGGGAAGTTTGGGAGGTACAAGGCAGAAGTAGAAGAAAGGATAGAAAGAAGGGAAAGGCTAGCGCTAAGAAACAAGGTGGAATCGGAAAAAACACTTAGAGATATACGGGGATTGAGGGAAGGAATAGGAATGAAAACGTATTTGCATGGCCCAATGGACTTCGCGAAAACGCTGAAACTGCTCTTTCGTGTAGGGGACCTGGACCTGCCAGAAAGAAGGAAGAGGTACACCAGTAGCCGGGAAGAGGAGGAAGTAGACGCACAGATGTGCCCGTGTGGCAAAGCAATAGAGAGTAGAACTCACATAGTAGGAGAATGTGAAATATACAAGGAGGAACGGATGTGTTGGAAGAGGAGATGAGGAAAATAGACGAATGTGACATGGAGGAGTTTGATACAATGAATAGCAGCGAGAAAACGATCGCTATCCTAGGAGATAGATGGTGGCCAAAGGAGGCCAAACAGGAAGGGGATAAGATTAGCAAAAAGTTTCTATGTAATTTATGGAAACAACGTAATGAGCGCCCAATTGTTGGAGGTGTCTCTATTAGGAGTAGGAACGGTGCTCCGTCTCGAAAGGGATGCGTGGTCGATGGTCAAATGGCTAAGACAAGCAACAAATGAGTACGCCCCCCCCCCCCCCCCCCCCCCCCGCCCCCCCCCTCCCCCTTGCCCTCGAATGTCTCCATGCATGACATGAGTACACCTCCCCGAGAAGATGCGCGGCAGTTTTTTACGTTTGTGTTATTTCCCGTTTTCACCTCATATCGTTGCGTAACGACGCCGTTGTGTGTAGAAAAATATCTCCGTTCAGGTGATGAATGCTTCCATTGAGATATGGAAGTCCCCGTTCAGAGGATAAGGGTTTCTATTGAGATATAGAGGCGTTTTCATACCGAGGATAGCAGACACACACTTTTTCCTCTCTCACCTGATATCGCCAGACATCTTTGTAGCGAATGTCCCCGTTCAGGGGACAAGGGTTTCCATTGGGTTATTTATGCGTTTTCGTACGGAGGATAGGGGACACACCTTTTATCTCTCTCTTCTCGCTTGATATCGCCAGACGTCGTTCTTACGAACGTTCAGGGGACAAGGGTTTCTATTGAGACATGTAGGCCTTTTCATACCAGGGATAGGGGACACACACTTTTTTTTCTCGCTCTCTCTCACCTGATATCGCCAGACATCGTTGATACGAACGTTCAGGGGACAAGGGTTTCTATTGAGATATGGACGCCTTTTCATGTCAGGGACAGGGGACTCACATTTTTTTTTTTCTCTGTACTCTCTCACCTGATATCGCCAGACATCGTTGTAGCGAATGTCTCCGTTCGCTCCGCTAAATAGATACAGGCCTCCGTCGTGGAACACGGCGGAGTGGAAGGCTCGAGCGGGGGGGCTGGCGTCCCCCCCCTCCATGACGAGACGCCTCCAGCACGCCGTCTTGCAGTTGTACACGAAGAAATCCGCCAGCCGGCTGAGCTCCCCCGTGAACCCCCCCCAGAGGTAGATGTCGCCCCCCACTGGGTCGAAGCTGCAGCTGTGCGCTACTCGCGCTTTCGGAAGGTCACCCTGTTTTTGCGGGAAGGGGGGGGGGGGAGGAGGGGGGGGGGTGTACTCGATAGGAGAGATGTACTCGATCTCATGCATGGCCGTAGTCGTATGACCATAGACCCTCGCATCCCTACAATGCCGGGACGGAGCACGTCGGGTTTTCACCGACCAGGCAGACGCTGCTTGCACCAAGCGCGAAGCGCCGTGAGGTGTCCGGCGAGTCGCATGAAGGGTGAGCTGCATCCTACTAAGAACCGCTTGTGAGGCGGACTTGCACATGGATGACAGCTTCAATGAGTTAGTTTAATTTCCGGTGTGGCCACTTCCAGAGACAGCAATGGGAGTACTATGTAACTGCCTCTTGGGTGCCTTACCTTGAACACTACGTGATACGATCAATTCCCTTGTGCAGAGTAAAGGTTATTTACTTCGCACAAATGATCTAACTATACGACCAGCTGTGGGCGACCGCCAAAAAACAAACAAAAAAAAAAAACGGTACCCTGGATGTCTAGCTCACGTAGTGAGCGGCATGTTTTACAGTGTCGTTGCCAACCGACGCCAACCCAACCCATATATAATATATATAATAGAGGGGGGGGGGGGGGGGGGGGGGGGGAGGGGAGGGGAGGGGGGGGGGGGGGGGGAGTCAATCAACAGGTTCCATTGTAGGTGTAATAGGGCCTAAAGAGGCCTAGACAAGCCCCCCCCCCCCCCCCCGCGCGCGATTGCCTCCATACATAACGAGTACGAGTATTGCATCTTTGTGCAATATGTTGCTATCACGGGGGTCCATAGTTAATAGGACCTATGGTACAGACAAAAACCTATATATTCACCTATTTTTACCACTAAAATTTGGTCCCATTAACTATGAACCCCCGTAATAGAATGCCATTCAAACAGGAGCACGCGCCGGGCGGGCTAACGAGTTAGTTGACGGCTGACGGTCTATTTTTGACCCGTCAACCGTCAATACCTTTTTAGGCTCCACATCCTAGTTTTAGTGTTGATAGTTCCTTGACGTCTGTACTTAACGGATGTCCTTGACGGTTTCCCTCGACTGATGCCCTTGACGGCTGTCCTTGACGGCTGTCCATCAAGGGGAAGGAGAGCCGTCAATCGGTATGTTCACATCTCGGAGCAGTAGAGCTTACCACTCACCTGGTACTCTAGATTCGCTCTGATTGGCTTCCGGATAGGGTTACTCTGATTGGCTTACGGATAGGGTCAGCGTTAGTTCAATTCGTCTCGTACACAGTTTTTATCAACCATTTTCTCGAATAAGTGGAAAGCAACCCTCCAGCCGACAGATCACGTACAGATAGCCCATCTACGGAGAGATCATCTAGCTCCTATCCCAACGGTATGACACATTGTTCAGGGTCTGCACAGCACAAATCCAGCCCAGGGAACACGCCCTAGATCATGCAGATTATACGGCTCCCACCCCCCCGGCGACATGAGCCAGATCCCACAGATCATGAATCGTATATCTTCCCTGAAAGATCTAGATCATGAATGATCTGTAGATGATCCGTCCGAGTGGAGTGGGTCTGTTCGAAAACCAGGGTGGGTGTGAAACAGAAGGCACCGTCTGTATGTCCACATAAAATATGCGGCGAGATGTCCACCGATACGTAATGCGCGGCGAGATTTCCAATCCAACAGGAACACGTGCTCGAACGGGCGTAAGCACCAAGCACATACCGTCTACATAAAACATGCGGCGAGATGTCTACCGATACAGAATAGGCGGCGATATTGTCGTTCCAACAGGAAGAACGCGCCTGCGGCGGACGATAAACCGACGGACGTGAAACCGACGGCACTCTATAGCACACTCTTAATAGCTAGATATCACAAACACGTATTACGGGGGACCATAGTAAATAGGACCAAATATTGTTCGTAAAAATAGAAAAAATATATAGGATTTTGTGTTTACCGTAAGTCCTATTTAATAGGGTCCCCCGCAATAGCATCCACCGTCTGCATAGAACTTACGGCGAAAAGTTCGTCGACATAGATTACGCGGCGAGATTTTCATGCCGACATGAACACACGCCGTGGAACCAAAGGTGGAGTACTCAGGACAGTGAGTGTTGTTGGGTATCGGACGAGAATCGAGTTCGATACGATACCGATCAACACATAAACTACTCGATACGATACCGATAACCGAAAAACTAGTCGATACGATACCGGTAAACACAAAAAACTAATCGATACAGTACCGATACACACAGAAACTATCGTGATTGCTATGATACCGATAAACGCAGAAACTAACCGGTACGATACCGATGGAAAAAAAAAAAAAAATCGTATTCGATACGATTTTGATAAAACACGGTAATTAATCGATACGATACCGATAAACACAGAAACTATCGCAATTGGTGTGATACCGATAAACAAAAAAACTTCGCAGTCGATATGATCTAGACAAACACAGAAACTAATCGATGTGATACCGATAACCGCAGAAATTCATCGACACGATACCGATTACGCAGCGAACTTATCGATAGGACACCGATAAACACAGAAACTGATCGATGCGACACCCATAAGCACAGATACGAATAGATACGATACCGATAAACAAAAAAAACTCGCAATCGTTACGATTTAGAGAACTGATACCATGGAAGCTTTCCTTCACGGCGGATGCTAGGGGATGGAGCGAAAAACGCGCTTAATGAAAATACATCGACATACGGTAGTTCGATACCTCGATAATACATCGAAACGTCCCATACGATATCCAACACAATTTACTGCAAGTGCTTACCGCCATCTCCGTCTCCTCCCACACGAGGGTCTTGAGGTCCAGGCAGTAGAGGTCGATGCTGCTCTGCTCAGGCTTGAAGCAGCCCCCGCCGATCACGTACATCTTATCCCCGACCGCGACCGCCTGGTGCTTGTATCGCGGGGACGGTCTCCGTCCCGTGGTCACCAGCTTCCTCCACCGGTTGCTGCACACGTTGTACTCGAACAGGTCGTTCGAGTAGTGGAGCCCCGTGGACCCCCCGAAAAGCAGCAAATTGTCCCCGTAGGTGCACACGCTCTGCCCATAAAACTTGCAGGGAGTCTCCTCCGAGTCCGTGAGGACGCTGGTCCACGTCCTCGTTCTCGTGTTGTACTCCACCACGTCCGCGCGTAAGCTATCCATCTCGACCCCCGTACCGCCTGCTACGATGACCGTGCTCGGTGTCGGTCCTTGGCACATCCCGAATGAAGCTCGAGCGTGTATCGGGTCGCCCTTTGGGATCGCCCGCTCCCAGCGGTGCAGCTGAAGGTCGAAGACGTACATGTCGTTGAGACATGTTATCTGGTCCTCGTCCCCCCCGCACCCTCCGAAAAGGTAAGCCTGAGTTTTTTTTAACGAGATAGAAGCATGTTTTGATAAGGGGGAGGGCCGGCGGGGGGGGGGGGGGGGGGGGGGGGGGGGGGGGGGGGGGTGGATAGCTTCATGTTATCTCGTCCTCGTCTCTCCCGAGCCCTCCGAAGAGGTAAGCCTGAGGTTGTTTATGTTATGGAAGCGTGTTTGGCAGGAGGGGGGGGGCGGGTGTATTCGATATAATGCATGGCCGTAGTCGTATGACCATAGACCCTCGCATCCATGCAATGCCGGGACGGAGGGGGGGGGGGGGGTTGCGTTTAATATATCTGGTCTTCGTCTCTCCAGCACCCTCCTAAGAGGTAAGTCGGTTTTTTCAATGTTATGGAAGCGTGTTTAATAAGGGGTGACGAGCCTAAAGTTTTTTTGAATAATATAGAAGCGTGATTGAAAAGGAATGATTAACATTATTTTTATAAATATGGAAGCGTGTTTCCTGGGAGGGGGGGCGGGTGGATAGGTTTATATTATCTGGTCCTCGCCTCTCCCGCATCCTCCGAAGAGGTACGTCTAATTTTGTTTATTTGATGGAGGCGTGTTTGATGAGGGGGGGGGGGGGGGGGAGGGCGCAGGTTAGAGATATCGACGAGAAAATGTTATTGATATTGTTGTTGTGGTGATGGGGTTAAGCCTTAGGATGTTTATGCTATGAAAGCGTGGGGGAGTGGGGGTGCTTTGTTTAGAGCTGAAATAAAAGCAAGAACGTAACTTATACGTACATAACTGTTGTTATATATTTACGTACTAAGCGGTCGTTTGGGTTGATATGTTACCGAAGCGTGTTCGACTAGGGGAGGTTAAACAGCGTCAAGGGGGGGGTTATGGAGGCGTATTCGAAAACGGGGGCTTATGGAGGCGTGCTCGACTAAGGGGGGTTATGGAGGCGCATTCGGCAAGGGGGGGTTATGGAAGCGTGTAGGTTAAAGAGCGTCGAGGGGGGGGTTATGGAGGCGTATTCGAAAACGGGGGCTTCTGGAGGCATGTTCAACTAAGGGGGGTTATGGAGGCGCATTCGACAAGGGGGGGTTATGGAAGCGCGTTCTACTAGAGGAGGTTATGGAGGCATGTACGACTAGGTGAGGTTACGGAGGCGTGCTCGAGAAGAGGTCGGCTATGGAAGCGTGTTCGACTAGGGGAGGTTACGGAGGCGTGTTCAGCAAGGGGGGATTGTGGAGGCATGTTCAACCAGTAGAGGGTGAAGTGGGGGGGGGGGGGGCGCTGATTAAGTTGGAGGGCTGGTACATTACTGTACAAGAAGAACGCATCACTACTGTTTTCGCTTGCGCAGAGACACGGAGAGGTATTGTAGGCGTAATGACGGCGTTTGTTTCCGCTGTTGAAAAAAATTGAGGTGTATTCGAAAGGAGGGGAGGGGGGGGGGGGGGGGGGTGCTTAGTCTAGACGGGTACAGGGGGGGGGGGGGGGGGTAGGGGGTTTCGGGGGAGGCTGGGCTGGTTAGCTTGGGGGGAGCTTGGGGGGAGGAAAACATACCAAGAACGTGACACTGTTGTTGTTGCGGAGGTGCGAAGACGTACGCCTGACGAGGGCACTTTTTGCGGGTGTTTGTCTTATATGGAAGCGTTTCCAGGAGAGAGGGGAGGAGGTTACTCATATCATTTATGGCCGTAGTCGTATGCCCATAAACCTATCCCTACGACGCCGGGACGGAGCACGTCGGGTTTTCACCGACCAGGCAGACACTGCCTGCGCCAAGCTTCGCGAAGCGCCGTGAGGTGTCGGGCGAGTCGTATGAAGGGCGAGCTGCATCCTACCGAGGGCGGGTCCTAGGGCTAGACGGCTGGCAAGGGGGGCAGGTCAGGTCGAAGGGATGACAAAACTAGCAAGGACGCGACACCTACTGTTGCTGTTGTCGAGGTATCATACCAAGAGGTGAGCCTGAAAAAAATGGCTCCCGCTTGCGATAGAGGTGCACCCACGTCGATTTTTCCTAGAAACTTCTGAAGCTCTTTTTACGTACCCCCATACCAAACCTAACCCTGAGAAAACACGAAATTGCAGCCCTACTACCACTGCCACGGCCTTGATATGTATCGAGAAATACTGTGGTGTAAAACACAAGTGATAGTCCCAGTGACATAGGGAAACTGTTCTATTTTCGGGGGACCATAGTAAATAGGACCTACGGTACACACAAACACCTATATACTTCCCTATTTTTACTAACAATATTTGGTCCTATTTACTATGGCCCCCCGTAATAACTCTATCATGGCACGCGTCCTGACGAGGGCGCATATTTGTGCAACTTATTTTATGGAAGGCGTGTTCGACAACCCGGGAGGGCCCGGGGGGGGAGGGGGGGTAGGGGGCGCTAGTTAGGCAAGAGTTGTGGGAAAGGATAAAAATCCTCGTGGCACCATTGCTGTGATTGTGGAGGCAGTTTTTCGCGCACAATTCCACCCCTCCAACAGCTCATCGGTTCCCGCTTCCATCATCCAGATCGTTCAAGGCAGATGCTCTATTCCTGATCTGTATGACCTAGCTCATGTTGCCGGGTGGGACCCGTATAATCTGCATGGTCTACTGCAGCACGTGTTTCTTGGGTGTGATCTATCTGCCCTATAAGGAAGATCCTGCACACACACTCTCTCTCAACGGCAGGTGAGGAACTGCTAGATGATCTATCTGCAGATGATCTATCTGATCTGTCTCAGGGGTGCACGATTCGTCTACAGTAATTGTACTGTGGGGTTGGGGGGACAGGTCTTGGAGAGACGAGGCGCCGCTGGGACGGAGAGAGGCAAACCTTTACCCGTACGTAATGGGATCTTGAAGTTGCGCCGCGTGTCGGAGGTTAGACGTGATGATGGCGGGCGGAAAAACAAATGCATCTTGTGACCAAACAAGCGTTTCAGTTTTTCTGGGGACGTGCTACTTCGGAATTGCGTCAACTCGAATGGGCTTTATACGCTCGGCGAGCTACTGAACAAGTCGTGGTCACATGTACCTTTCCCCCCCCCCCCCCCCCCCCCCCCCCGCCGGTGCCCACTTGTTGGAGATGTCTCTATTAGGAGTAGGAACGGTGCTCCGTCTCGAAAGGGATGCGTGGTTAATGTCCAAACGACAAGGGAAGCAACAAATGAGTACGTCCCATTCTTAGAAGTACGTCTGCCTGGTCGGTGAAAACTCGACGCGCTCCTTCCCGCCATTTTCGGGATGCGAGCGTCTATCCCCATACGACTACGGCCATGCATGGTATCGAATACACCCCCCCCCGCTTGCCCCCCCCCCCCCTTCCCCTCCCCCTACATCGTATAAATTGGGTTGGCGTCGGTTGGCAACGACACCATAAAACAGGCCGTTCACTACTTGAGTTATAATAGACAACCAGGGCACCGTTTGCGTTTTTTTTGGCGGTCGGTCACAGCTGGCGATCCATTAACGGATCGTTTGTACGGGGTGGAGAACCTTACTCCGTGCAAGGGGAACGGTCGTATCACCTGCCAGTAGCGTCTATGGTCAGGCACCCACGAGGCAGTTACATAGTACCCCCGCTGCTGTCTCTGGAAGTGGCCACACCGGAAAACAAATCAAGACATTGAAGCTGTCATCCACGTGCAGAGTCCGCCTCACCAGCGGTTTTTTAGTAAGGATGCAACCAATCCTTCATGCCACTCGCCCAACACCTCGCGGCGCTTTGCAAAGCTTGGTGCACGCAATTCCTGCCTGGTCGGTGAAAACCCGACGTGCTCCGTCCCGGGGCATCGTAGGGATGCGAGGGCCTATGGTCATACGACTACGGTCATGCATGATATCGAGTATACATACACCCCCATCCCTCCCCTTTCCCCCCGGTGGCCTCCCCTGGCGTTTTTTATCTGTCTCGACAAGAAATGCGAGCTATATATCGCTATGGTCCGAAATATAATAACCGCTTGTACACGAACATCAAGATTAACCGGTCCGCATATTTCCGCTCAGAGTGGTGCGATAGACACCTGCTAAGATTAGGAATATCACGTTTTGGCCATTCTTTCTTTTCTTTTCTGGCTGACGAGGCTCTCCTCAACCGATAAACCGCCCCACTACTGCTGTACGGTCGTATTATAGATAATTCTATTTTTGCGCTGTTGACCTACAGTATGTACCACACTGGACGGAAATATAAGAATATTTGGGTCTTCATATTTGTGTGTGAACGATCCTTATGCATCCGCCCAAAAGGGTGTGGGTCACACGCGTGCGGCTACGACACGAGGGGTGGCACTACTTTTTGGCTGAAACTCTTTCCACGGCTCGAACAGATCAGATAGATCATGATCTATTAATAGATCATCTACAGACAGATCATCTGCAGTTCCTCGCCTACCTGCCGTTGTAAGAGGTTGTGCAGTATCTATCTGTGCATACAACAGATCCAACCCAGAGAACAAGTCCTATTACGGGGGACCATAGAAAATAGGACCAAATATTGCTAATAAAAATAGTCAAATATATAGGTTGTTATGTATACCATAGGTCCCATTAACTATGGACCCCCGTAATAGATCAGACAGATTATACGGGTCCCACCCGATAACATGAGCTAGACCATAGATCTGTCTTGAAGGACCTAGATCATGAACTGTGAGAAATCGACGACCCCCGCCCGAGATACGAAAGTTTCTGACTGACCAGGCTGCTCAACAGCGGAACTACACCCCGCCCCACAATCGTTTTTATCTAGGATTATTTACCGCTGTATACCTATATATAGAGGTCAGACGCGTGTAGCTACGAGGTGAGGGGTAGCGCTAGTTTCTGCCGTTTCAAGGCGAATAGTCCAGATCGACGGGGCCCTTTTTGCCTTGGAAGGCATGTTTCTGACTATTAATAGTGGGGCTTCTTAACGGCAACGAGGAACTACAGTAACTTACTCGGTGTCCCAATTGTGTTGCACAACGTATTTTGTTAGCACCTGAGGTCATGGGGTTATTGGCTACAAGTTTGAGTCTACCACTTTGACCGGCAATGTAAGCTACGTTTTACATGCACAACATAGTCTGAACGGGGTTTATATTCTCGTTCAGAGCGGTCAATATTCTCTCCGCGTCAGCCCTGGGCGACTCACTATTATTGATAGTAGTATGGAGCTACCCCTACAAGGCAAACAAACACGTGTCGTTTTCGTCGGGTTTTGCCCTCTCATTTTTTCTCTAAAGTCAAGGTGGGGTATACATACCACTCTGGGCTGGGCGAAAATATAAGAAACGTTTCGTATTCATATTAATGAGCAAACGACTCTTATATTCCTGCCCAGAGCAGTACCGTATCACACTGGGTGATAAGATAACACACCCCCTGGGACGAATTTCAGACCCGGTTTCCTCCAAAACATGCGGGGCATACACAACGAAAATTGTGGCTTTGTGTTATACGGTTGAGATTGGGAAGGCGATTGGTCAACCTTTCATCAACCCAATAGCCCAACGGACTAAGACCTCAATTTATGGCATCATCAGCAGGACCTGAGTCGTTGGTCCTGAGCTCGAATCTCACGTCCACCATGAACACGTTTTTTTTTTTTTTTTATAGAAAAGTGAATTTCCTCATGTCCAGAATCTGAAAAAATACGTCTGGATCCCCAAAAATTGGAACCGCGTGTAGGTGGCACGTCGACCCGTATATCCGGTCCGTTCCGGGGGGGTAGAGTGTTACAAGGCTTAGATTGGGTAGGCGACTGCTCAACCCTTTACCAGCAGCCCAACGGACTAAGCCCTTAACCTTTGGAAATATTTCGTCGAGCAGGTTGTATCTAGTCGCATCATCGCTGGTCGTACTCAGTACGCCCTCCCCGTTGTCCAGAAACCCAGCTTTGAAAATCGTCCGAGAGGGGGTGTGTTATCTTATCACCCTAGTTTGATAAAAATAGTGTGATGCGGTATACGTACAGTTTCTCGAGTGAGAGTCAAGCCTCAGAAAAATATCAGGTAGGTGCACATCTATCGAAGCGTTGTGTGCAAAAGGGGTCGTAGCTCTTCTTTTTTTTTGCCCAAACTGTTTGTACCGCGCTTGCCATACGACAAGTCAATTGTGCAGGACGAGTTTTATTTTGCGTTGATCACCCATGAAAACCTTCCCCCCGAAAAATCATCGTTTTTGTATCCTTACTCCCCATTCCGCGTTTTCGTATCTTATTACAGCAAGTGCCGGTTACTCTCTATAGTGCCGGTTGGGTAGAGCCGGTTGCCTGCTATAGTTAAGTGCCTGTGAAATTGCTTGGCACAGACAGATGGGGTTGACCAGTGTGCGGAGTAGTTAGTGCCGGTTGCCGCTGTTGTGCCGTTTTTTTTTTTTTTCTTTTATATTCAGTTTGACTTCCCAGGTCAACCCGTAGGAGGTTTCACCCTCAGCGATCTTCTGGCTGGACAGGTCGTGGTCACAGTTGTCGTCACTTCTCCCCCCCGGAATAAACATGCCTTCATTTTTCATCGCGCGCGTGAAGGTTCATTTCAGCATTCCCACTGCTCGCCGATTTTCATCGAAGGTTGCTACAAATAGCGCCGGCATTGTCGGCTGGTGCATACCGCAACCACTGTTAGAGGACCACTGACAGTACCTACAGCAGTGACATTACCATCGTTTTCGCACCTTATTCCCTATAACCGCGACGTCGTGACCCGACCGCGGCGACGGTGGCCGGCCGCTGGTCTGAAGCCTGACCCATCGCCCCATCGTCCTCGCCTTGCACTTCTTGTGCTTCCCCGCACATTCAGCACAGGTCATAGTCGAGCATTTCCCCCCATGCTGTTACCCATAGGGTTCCCTCCGGCGGCTGCTGACGCGGACACCGCCCCACCGTCTACGTACGTACGTACGTTCGTTCGTACACCGCGGCGTCAAGAGGTAGTGTGAGGCAAAAAACAACGTCAAGAGTAAAGGAAACTGGTCAAAATAGCAAGAGAAGCACTTTAAGAGTAGGGGAAAACGCGCGAACCAACTATTACGAGGTGATCAGAAGTAATCAGGACCAACGATGGTCCCGAAACGATGGTCCCGAAAACAACATACCTGGTATATATACAGCAATACGTCCCTACAATACCAACTTGGGGCGCAAGTAGAAGGAGCGTGTATACATCAGTATGAATACCCAACGGTTCTTATATTTCCGTCCAGATTACCATGTTTACACATCATATTAGATTATGATTGTTATGGTCCCCCGTAATAATGGAAGATCGTGCTCCATTTCGAAAGAGGCATAGCCATCAGCCGTCGACGTTAAAGTCATGTGACCGTCGCCCTCCCCCTCCCCCTCCCCCCCCCCCCCCCCCTCTGATACGTAGCGAACGACCAGGACAACGAAAAAATCAGTGTTATCAATCGCCCATATGAACGAGCAAGCAGCGTTTAGCCCTTTTCGGCGTGCAGTCCCGTCTGGGGGACAAACTACTTCAAATTTGAGTGTTTTGTCGCCAAAAACGGGGCTGCAATTTGCGCTAAAAGCGCTAAAGGCGTTAGGGGTGGGGTCGTGTTGCACCCATGCCGTGTGTACGGACTCCTTGCACTGCTGCTGCTGCTGATGTGAGTAACTCGGACACATGCTATTTTTTAATCACCATCCCCCGTGAATGACACAGTGGCCACAATGGTTGCTGTAACCGTCACTTTTTTTTTTTAACCATCGTCTCTTCCCTCTCAAGCCCCCAAGAGGGCCGGCCAGAAGAAATAAAATATCCTTTTGACTTCGATGAACACGCGCACAGACATCAGCTATTCATAATGGTCTATATATAACTTGAAAACAGTATGGGCCCGCCAACAAGAAACTGCCATTACGGGGAACCATAGTAAATAGAACCAAATATTGTTAGTAAAAATAGGTAAATATATAGGTATTTATGTATACCATAGGTCCTACCAGGTATTAACTATGGACCCCCGTAATACCTGGTACCGGTATAATCTAAGCAAGCCTTGAGAACCATATTGTGACATCATCCTCCAACAACCTTGAGCAAAGGCTGTTGAATACCAGGTGCCAGATAGGATTAGCGCAGCGCTCGCCGCAGAACACGATTTTCTTCGTACGGGGGAATATATACTAATCAGAGCCAAATATTATCAGTAAAAATCCTCGAATAAATAGATTTTTGTATACATGATGGGTACTGATTGCTTTGACACCCCATAATAGCGTCTCCCTAAAAAAGGGAGCCTTGCGTTTTTATTGTTAATATTAATATTAAATATGGTAGTAGGTTCTCTCGTTCGCGGGGCCTTACACTGTACTCGTGCACACGAAGACCATCAAGAGGGAAATACGTGCGGTGGATAGAAATAGCAGCGTGTCACCCTGGATATCCAGAAGAAAACGTGTTGATGTACTCGTATTCCATACCACCGGTACGAGCACAGACAGCACCATAACTTACGTACAGCAGTAAGTACGTGCTCGTAGTGCGCGTACATACTCAGTCGCACACATCAGTTTGGATGGCAATTTAAGGGTCGTTGGCGCAGAAATATCGAGACAGTATGGTCCTAAAATTTCAGTCCAAAGTGGCTTGTAAGCAAGTTATGCGTACCGTCGTACATAGCGTGTATTTATTTATAGCCGACGAAAGGCAAGTCGGGGCAGAAGCAAGCATCTTCTCTGGAACGATTGACGCTACGAGTACGTGTCTTCCTCGCATATTTCTACCGTAGTTGGTTCGATAGAAATGCTCGTAGTAAGGATTGCCGTGCTGTTGTTGCTTGCGCTACACTTAAGGATCGGTGGGAGTGTGAGCGCATGTACTCCAGTACGAGTATTTGATAACAGGTACGAGTATGGGACAAAGAAGGCCCTATGTACCAGGTATATAGATAGAGTCAGCCATTACATACTCGTAAACCTTTTGATAAAAAATGTCAAAAGGCGATTCGAATTTTCCAACGCCGACACAAGCGAGCTACAGCAGTTCAGACCATCTACAACGCCACCACAGGACACTTGACCATAGCGGTCACTGCGATCGAGCATGCTGGTGCACGAAAGCTCGCTCGCGAGCCTTCTGTGTCGGACATGCAAGAACGTGTGTCTTGGTACGATGTTATTGATTGTCCCGGTTCGACCAGTAAAGAAGGGTCTGATACCAGCATAAGCCCCGTCCTGGCAAAGCAAGCCCAGCGTACAGCGGCCTCGACCGGCACCAGTCTCCCTCAGGGAGCCCCGCTACACTCCCGGAAGCCCAATAAATCAGGCGGTTTGGGTTGGGGCGAGAGGCGCCGCCAGGATTACCGCGGCGCCAAAGCCTCGAGGCCCTCTCTGTCCCTAGGGAGGAACGTCAACCTAAAACCTGCGTCGTCCCCATTGTGCTGCCTCAACGTTCCATCTCAATTATCATTGCTCACCAAAATATCGATGAACGCCAGCTTATAAAAGTGCGTCTGCCTCCCGTCCTCGCTTGAGCAGTACAGCCAGGCAGCAGTAGCGCCAAGTGTTGGGGTGCCTGCTGTTGTTCCTTGTGGCAAGTCGTGTGTTGTGGTAGCGCCGATCGTATAGGACCTGGCCAAAGCAAGTGATGATCAGATGTAGACCCAACGACCCACAGCCCAACGACCAAACCTTCCGGAGAGATTTTTATGTGCCGGTTCGCGGTGTGTGTTACACCGCGTTTTGATTATTGCACCGCATGTTTCCCTTCGACATCTTGTAGATCTTGAACATACGTACTCGCTTGATGGCTCTCGATCATGATGCGATGATGCTGTCATGTGATGGATGATCGTAGCGAGTGGGCTCGCGGAGTCACGTCTCGCCGAGTCGTGATACCTGCTTGTTAGGTGGCTTGGCATACGCATTCGACAACTACAATGACGTATTTCAATTTTTTTTTTTAAATTCTGTGCACCACAGACTATGCGTATCTTGTATCTTGGTACCTGAGTACGAAAATATACAGCAGTTCCTGGATGGCTGACGGTGTATATTTTTTTATAATTTTTCGGTTTATCACAATAATTTTTTTATAAATTTTGAAACAGCTGTGAGTTTGTAAAATTAGGTAAAAATGGAATATAGACGAGGCGTATTACGCAGCTTGCAAAGTTGAGTATCAACTATTTAATCAGTCGAACTCACAGCTGACGTATTTCAAAAATTTATAAAAAAAAATTGAAATAAGGGAGCCGCTGGCCTATAACTTTGACAAGGAATCACATATAGAATACGCGCGCTCGGTTTATCACAATAATGTAAAATTCAGTAAAAATGGAATATAGACGAGGCGTATTACGCAGCTTGCAAAGTTGAGTATCAACTATTTAATCAGTCGAACTCACAGCTGACGTATTTCAAAATTTATAAAAAAAAAAAAAAAACGTCAGCTGTGAGTTCGACTGATTAAATAGTTGATACTCAACTTTGCAAGCTGCGTAATACGCCTCGTCTATATTCCATTTTTACCTAATTTTACACGTACTGCTGTGTGATAAACCGAACGCGCGTATGCTATATGTGATTCCTTGTCAAAGATATAGGCCAGCGGCTCCCCTGGATGCTGCCCAGGTCAACAGGACAATTTAAACTAATCATTCTGCGCACTGATACTATATAACCCGAACAAGGGATCTTGAAAATATTTGTGAAATGCAAAGGTTTCAACATGTTGCAACATCATATCAATATCCCTTGTTCGGGTCATATAGTATCAGTGCGCAGAATGATTAGTTTAAATTGTCCTGTTGACCCGGGCAGCATCCAGGGGAGCCGCTGGCCTATATCTTTGACAAGGAATCACATATAGAATACGCGCGCTCGGTTTATCACAATAATTGTAAAATTAGGTAAAAATGGAATATAGACGAGGCGTATTACGCAGCTTGCAAAGTTGAGTATCAAAAATATTTAATCAGTCGAACTCACAGCTGACGTATTTCAAAATTTATAAAAAAAAAATATTGTGATAAACCGAGCTCGCGTATTCTATATGTGATTCCTTGTCAAAGATATAGGCCAGCGGCTCCCCTGGATGCTGCCCGGGTCAACAGGACAATTTTAACTAATCATTCTGCGCACTGATACTATATAACCCGAACAAGGGATATTGATATGATGTTGCAACATGTTGAAACCTTTGCATTTCACAAATATTTATAGATTGATTGAACGTTGTTTGTATATATAACGACACATCGATCCACGAAGGTTATGTTCCAGGTGTGAGTGCCACCAACTGCCAGACAGTCAGTGTGCATATAAGCAGTGCTTGATGCTGTGATACGAGTATGTCCGACGAGTTACATACACTAGCTGCGTGGTGCATTATTTTTACAGGATAACATCGGTCGCGCTCGTTCTATCGTGCACGACATGATACTTCGTATGCTACCCTGTGAGGGCGCTGGTGCCCCATCTGGATGCGTACACGAGGGCCATATTATTACGACGGAATACGAGTCTCGAGCCTCTCTATGATGTATGGCCAGAGAGCGCACGTACAGGCAGTACACGATACAGGTACGTACCAGTGGCACACCCTACGTACCACTGAAGCCCTCCTATATAAGAGCCCGCCGAGGAAAATATTTGTTTCAGCAGTGTACATGTCATATCCCGCCATAGATAGTGCGAAGGTGCAGCCAGCCGGGCAAGCAACGTCATATCATGCAGTATCGCCCTGACGCCACAGCACGTGTCGTACAGCAGTAGCGTAAAGGACAGGCAGGACACCAAACAAGAAACAGGAAATCTGATCCGGGCCGGATTTCTTATTTGAGAACGGGTGCGTTCTACACAAACTTCAGTACTGTTTGATGATTACCGAATTCCTTATACCAGGATGCCTGCCTTTCTTATTGCTCGTTTTATTATCTTGAAGATGTCCTGGCAGTGTATACAAGAGAAACACATGTATATACTGAAAATAGAGTTGGACGTACCCTGTCTGGCAGAAAATTTCGAGCCCGACCTAAAGCCAAAGATTCTTGCGCGGTCTCACATACTGTAGTAGCTCCAACAGTAGGGGAGTGTCATCCCCAACTCTAGCAAGCAGTCGCGGCTCCTTCGTGGTGTATTAATTGACGCTGTGATAGTCATGTTGTCTTCTTTTTCTTCCCGAAAGTGCTACAAGGGTTGCTAAAGTTTTGCTCGCCGCTGACCGACTGGTTCGATTGCAACGTTTTTCACCAACAGGTGTTTCACTTTAACCGCGGCGGCAGCGGGCGAGCTCTTCCTCCAAAGGGGAGTCGTGCATCAACAACTCAGACAAAAATAAGATGGCATGAAAGCACCACCCAGGAAAAGCCAAAAGCTATGCGTGGGACCATAGTAAATAGGACTTACGGTATAGACAAAAACCTATATATTTCTCTATTGTTACCAACAATATTTGGTCCTATTTACTATGGTCCCCCGACGAAAAGTCGTCCATGAACGCCGAAATTAAGATCGTATACATACAGTAGTTTACCACCAAACAAAAAATAAAAGTCATCCATCAATGTGATACACATACAGAACCAGCCAAAAGCCGGCACCAGCAAAAGCCAACGCCAGCATGAGAACCAGCGAAAGGCAGCACCATCAAACGTCAGCAAAACGGGCGAACAGATACCAGCCTGCCGGTACTCACAGGAAGCATCAAAAGCAAGTAAAATATCGACAAATACCAGTCTGTAGACTATACATCCACCAGGTACACAGTAGTACCTGGTAGCACATAGCCAACCAATGCCAGTAAAAAGCCAGCACAAAACAGAACGCAAAAACCATCGAAAGCCAGCAGGACATGCAAAACTGTTTTTTTTCGCGCGTGAGCGCGGGTAACAACGCCTCGTATCCCCTATAGAACCTCACTCGTGCTTTTGGAGACACGTTGCTTGGAATTGGAGTTGAACAATGTTTTGCGGCGGCGGTGTAAGGGATACGTCGACTTTACCATAAACTGGTGGGGTATCGTAAAAAAATGCTGTAGGTCGACTTTTGACGTCGGCGGGGGCTGACCTTCTGTTTCCCTTAATATAAACAAGCGAAAGCTGGAACACCGGACGAACGACAAAACCAGCGGTGTCGATTCCGTTCTTGGCCGTCACCACTACCATACTATTCTTAGTATCATATATCGAAAGATAGTCGAGTTCGATACGATATCGATACAAGGAAAAAAAAAAATACGATACGATTTCGATATCTGATATTTGAATTAATAGATTGAAGCTTTCGTTCATCATCCGTAGAAAAAACACGAGGAATGGCAGTGGATGGAGGGAAAACACGTTTGATACGGTACAGTACATCGAAATCGCGATTAACCTGTGCCAACCCTGACAAAGGACGTCGGGACACAAGAGGCCTCCAATCCCGATCGCGCTACGAACGGTCCCTCAAAACAGGGGCTACCTCCTGTCCCGGGACAGTCTCATTTAATCGGCGCGTGGTTCCTCCAGAAGTCAACGCTCTCGGTATACTTCTGCCGGTCTAAGGCAACGCCCGACCCCCCCTCCTCCTTCCCAAGCGCGTTTCTCATCATCGTGATAGGCTGCATGGGGATCTCGTGGTCGACGTCTTGCGATTTTACGGAGATTATCCCCCAGGGGGGCGTCCGATTCCGTCTCCTTCTTCCCCATCGCCGCGGTTTCTTTTCGGATCTGTTCTCGGCTACGCGGAAAATTGGTTTTCAACGAAAAGGGGCGGCGGCGGAGGCCGGAGGGGGGAGGGGGGGGGGTGTACTCATTATCATGCATGGCCGTAGTCGTACGACCATAGACCCTCGCATCCCTACAATGTTGGGACGGAGCACGTCGGGTTTTCACCGACCAGGCAGACATTGCTTGCACCAAGCGCGAAGCGCCGTGGGGGGGGGGGGGGGTGAGCATGCGCTATTCTACGTAGTCCACAGAGTACTTTCCTCTCACAGACCAAATTTCCGGATCGGTTTTCGGCTACACAGACAACTATTCGTTACCGCAACAGGAGGTGGTGGGGGGGGGCGGGGGTGGGGGGGGGGGGGTGCGGGTGTATGTGCTCATGTCATGCATGGTCGTAGTCGTATGACCATAGACCCTCGCATACCTACAACGCCGGGACGGAGCACGCCAGGTTTTCAACGGCCAGGCAGACATTGCTTGCGCCAAGCTTTGCGAAGCGCCGTGGGGTGTGCAGAGAGTCGAAAGGAGGTGGGAGGGTGGGGTATACCCATGTAATGCATGGTCATACTCGTATGACCATATCGGTAGACCCTCGCATGCCTACAGTGCCGGGACGGAGCAAGCCTGGTTTTCGTACACCTTGGTGTCCGAGTTCCAATGCAAGCACTCATACGACACGGGCGGGAGATACTGTAGTCCTTCCCACCCGCGCTTCTCGGCGCTCAAGCAGCTCGCAGGCGGCTGATAAACGCCAAAACCAAAGTTATCATTGCTTAGGTCGCTATCTTGACCAATCAAATGGGGGACGCGCTCCGAGCGTACCGTCTTTATTCGAGGCGAAGTCAACCATGGAAGAAAGGGCTACAGTCATCTCTCTCGCGAACAAAAAAAAAGCAAGGCACGAAACGTGGTGGGGGGGGGGGCGAAAACCTCCTATTACGGAGGGACATAGTTAATAGGACCAAATATTGCTAGTAAAAATAGGGAAATATATAGTGTTTTGTGTGCACCGTAGGTCCTATTTACTATGGTCCCCCGTAATATGTGACTTGCGGTTGTGAGGTACGACTACTGTAGGAAGGAGAGAGAAAAGACGGGCAAAGATGGTAGATGGGATGAGAAAAAAAAAAGAAGTGTACTCTGCCGAAAAAAAATATCCCCGTTGTAGGAATTCAAGCCTCCCCTCATACCTGTACAGAATAATGTCCAGAAACTTGGCCTCCTTCGTTTGCACCGAACCGGCTTCAAACCATCGCGACAAAACCGGCAGCTCCTGTGCAGGATTGCAGGACGTGGCGCAGATCATTTCACACTTCGAACAACCGTTGTGAGGATGTGGGTGCAGCATTGTCCGTATAGGGCAGATAGATCCAACCCAGGAAAAACATGTGCCGCAGTAGATCATGCAGATTAGACGGTTCCCGCTCGCCAACATGAGCTAGATCTGCCTTGAAAGATCTAGATCATAAACCATGGGAATCGATGATCTGTAGATAATCTGTCCGAGGCGTGCCGCAATTGCGTCGGCGCCGTAGATGTAATATTATCGCTATACATCCCTATACTTTTAGATCGCGCTTGATGGCGTTATATCGTGGAAATAGGAAATTCCTGTTCAAAAGTGGCGCTGCGATTACCGGCAGGCATCCTACTACCACCATTTATACGGTCATACTAATGCTACTACTACTACTACTACTACTGCTGCTACTACTACTACTACTACTACTACTACTACTACTACTACTGCTACTGCTACTGCTACTGCTACTACTACTACTGCTACTGCTACTAGTAGTACTAGTACTAGTACTACTACTACTACTACTAGTACTAGTACTAGACTAGTACTAGTACTAGTACTAGTACTAGTACTAGTACTAGTACTACTACTACTACTACCACCACTACTACTACCACTACTACTACTAGTACTAGTACTACTACTACTACTACCACCACTACTACTACTACTACTACTACTACTACTAGTACTATTACGGGGGTCCATAGTTAATGGGACCAAATTTTGCTAGTAAAAATACGTAAATATATAGGTTTTTATGTATACCATAGGTCCTGTTAACTATGGACCTCCGTAATAGTACTACCAGTACTACTAGTACTAGTACTAGTACTAGTACTAGTACTAGTACTACTACTACTACAAACTACAATTACTTTTCCTACAAAGGCAAATTGGGTAGGCGTACCGGTAGACCTACGAGCAGTGCGAACACTGAACCAACAACCCTAGCTAGAAATACAGCGAAAATCCGTTCGCACAATATAACCTCTCTCCCTATGAGCCGAAAACAAAAATGTAAACCCAATAAGTCCTCCCACACCAAATAAGTTACGTTCGAGATCGGTCTTTTCGGCTGTGTCAAGGCCTATTCGTCCTCAATACCTGATATATTCTAAGTTTAGGGGGCGGTCAGACCGGTCTTTTTAGGGGGCGTCAAGGCTTATTTTTGCCTCAATATACTACTGTTAGTGTAGGGGGCGGTCATACCGGTTGTTTAGGGCGTGTCAAGGCCTCTTTTGTCCTCACTGTACCATTTTGAGCGTTGGTGTAGGGGGGGTGGTCAAACCGGTCTTTTTCAAGGCCAACTTTGTCCTCAATATACCATTTTTAGTGTACTGTAGAGGGCGGTCAGACCGGTCTTTCGGGCGCGTCAAGGCCTATGTTGGCCTCAGTACACTATTTTTAGCGCAGGGGCGGCCAGTCTAAAGGAGTCAAACCGCCGTACCCTAGCATACTTTCCCCATCGCGTTGGAAATGCCTCCTGACAGACAAACCCTTATCCTCTGCGAGAGCACCCTCAACATCCTCTTTAGAACTGCACAACCCTTCTTTCTGGGCCGTCCAGGGGGACACACTGACTGATACGATAGCCCCCCTTTTTGGTCCTTTTTGGTCCTTTTTGGTCCTTTTTGGGAATGAATTGACCGATAGCCCTCCTTTTTGGTCCTTTTTGGTCCTTTTTGGGAACGAATTGACCGATAGCCCCCCTTTTAGGTCCTTTTTAGTCCTTTTAGGGAACATTTTAACCTGAAGTAGAGTTGGGGGTTATTTTCGCAGCGGGGGGGAAGACTCTAAAAAATTCAAACCTCCGCGGCATTGCTTGCATCAAACAGAGTTAGGTGCGAGACATACTGTAGTACGAATACCTTGGGTGACCGCGCCTCGTAGCCCGTGACCAAGAGCTTCTCGTTCTCCGGTGTGATCTGGACGGTACTCGTGATCACGCCGGCAAAGTTGGGCACAAACACGTGCTTGCAGAAAGGAGCGTACCTGGGGGGTGCGTGACACGACGATGAGGCAAGGGGGGCGAAACACAAGCAGCGAAAAGCGAGGGGATGAGGAAAAAAAAGACGAAACGACACCACCATCCCAAAATGGCGAGAATGAAGCACAAACGCATGAATTCGGTGGGGTTTCTGCACGAAATCGTTGATTTTATGACTGTGTTATATACTGTACGATATTTTCACATTTTTTTTAACTTGGTTTTACTAGGACTTTGACCCACCCCCAAAATCTAGACCTCGGAAAAAAGGGTCGTTTCGGATTTTGTTTTCGTGTACCCGAATCAGTGGGGTTGGCTTTCAGCACGAATTCGTTTGCTGTTCGTATCGCATAGTAAAATATTAGCTTCCATGGTTTTACTCAAGACGACTACGGCCATGCATCACATCGAGTACACGCCCTACATACTATATATAGGTTGGGTTGGCGTCGGTTGGCAACGACACTGTAAAACATGCCGCTCTCCACGTGAGAGCTAGACAACCAACCAGGGTATAGTTTTTTCTTGTTTTTGGGCGATTGGTCAAAGCCGGCGATCGAGTTATAGATCATTTGTGCGGGGTGGAGAACCTTTACTCCTCACAAGGGGGAATGATCGCATCACGTAGCGTTTACGGTGAGGCACCCACGAGGCAGTTACATAGTACCCCTATTGCTGTCTCTGCAAGTGGCCACACCGGAAATTAAATTAACTCATTGAGGCTGTCATCCATATACAAGAAAATCCGCCTCAAAAGCGGTTCTTAGGAGGATGCAGCTCACCCTTCACGCGACTCGTCCAACACCTCACGGCGCTTCGCGCTTGGTGCACGCAATGTCTGCCTGGTCGGTGAAAACCCGACATGCTCCGTCCCGGCATTGTAGGGATGCGAAGGTCTAGGGTCATACCACTACGGCCGTGCCTGCTATCGAGTACACACCCCCCCCTCCCGCCCCAAAGTAGGCAACAAGTGTTCATGTACTACACGCAAAAAAAAAACGCAACGAGTGCCAAAATGTTGGAGGTGTCTCTATTAGGAGTAAGAACGGTGCTCCGTCTCGAAAGGGATGCATGGCCAATGGTCAAATGACTTAAGCCAAGCAACAAAAGAATTAGCCCCCCCCTCCCCCCCCAAATATGGGTTGGGTTGGCGTCGGTTGGCAACGACACTGTAAAACATGCCGCTCACTACGTGAGCTAGACATCCAGGGTACCGTTTTTTTTTTTTTTTTTTTTTTTTTGGCGGTCGCCCACAGCTGGTCGTATAGTTAGATCATTTGTGCGAAGTAAATAACCTTTACTCTGCACAAGGGAATTGATCGTATCACGTAGTGTTCAAGGTAAGGCACCCAAGAGGCAGTTACATAGTACTCCCATTGCTGTCTCTGGAAGTGTCCACACCGGAAATTACACTAACTCATTGAAGCTGTCATCCATATGCAAGTCCGCCTCACAAGCGGTTCTTAGTAGGATGCAGCTCACCCTTCATGCGACTCGCCGGACACCTCACGGCGCTTCGCGCTTGGTGCAAGCAATGTCTGCCTGGTCGGTGAAAACCCGACATGCTCCGTCCCGGCATTGTAGGGATGCGAGGGTCTATGGTCATACGACTACGGCCACGCATGATATCGAGTACATCCCTCCTATTGAGTACACCCCCCCCCCCCTATACCTCGGAAAAAAAGAATTGTCTCTGATTTTATTTTTTCAAGTTTTTTTCGTGTACCCTTCACGAAAGCGTATGGTTAGGCTGGGGTTCAGCAAGGCGAGTATAACGAAACATCAAAAAGGCAAGGAGTAGGCTTGAGCAAGACAATCAGTATGTTGTCCGTCGCTTCCTTCGGCGATTGGTGTTGGGGTGGGGGTGGCAGACATTTTGGGTGCTCGCTATTAATAGCTAGCCTCCGAAATGAGCACTCAGTGTCAACAGGAAGCCGGAATAGAAAATTACCTTGCCCCCCTGACGCCAAATCGTTACACTCAAGACGCACGGGTAAGCAACACAAGAGGAAGATGGCGCACTACAGCAAATCATGAAGCACAGCACAGCACAGCACAGCGGGCAGTCAAGTCATCCTCTCACCCTTCCACCAGCTCTCCTCCGGAAGCCCTGAACATCTCGTTCACCTATGATACCAGTACAGATAGTGCAAGGCGGAAGCGACGAAAAGATGTCAGTGAGAGGTGGCAGGCGTGCGTGCTTCCGACTGTTGCACATCTCGGACAGAACATCGATTCTCACTTTTATGATCTAAATATTTCAGGGAAGATAGATAGATTACTGATCTGTGTGAACTGTATGATCTGTACGGTTTAGCTCATGTTGCCGGGTGGGAGCTGCATGTCCTGCATGATCTAGGGCATGCTTCCTGGGTCCGATGTGTACTATGCAGATCCTGTAAGGCATGTCAAAACGGCAGGTGATGAACTAGATTATCTATCTGTAGATGATCTATCTGTAAATGATCTGTCTGAGGTGCGGACTACTGTACGTAGCCGCAGTCTGAACGGAGGCCCGAGGAGAGCCGAAAAGGAAATGACTGCTGTCACAGGCCCGAACAAGGTACTACCCACGGCGGAAATATAACGACCGTTTGGTCTTCATATTAATGTCTAAGCGCTCCATGTATTTCCGCCCAGAGTGGCATGAATCCTTTCACACGACGGCCAGATCAGATAGATCAGACATATCAGACAAATCCGGTAGATCAAATAGATCAGATAGATCAAACATACCAGATAGATCAGACATATCAGATAGATCAAATAGATCAGATATATCAGGTAGATCAGATAGACCAGACAGATCAGATAGATCAGACAGAGCAGACAGATCAGATCAGATATATCAATCACATCAGATATATCAGATAGATCCTAACCTGCCGTTGATGAAGTGCCATGCAGGATCTATACACAGTACATGTTCAACTCGGCAAACAAGTCCTGGACCATGAAGATTATGTGCCTGCCACTCGGCAACGTGAGCTACATCATACAGATCAGGGATATATCTATCTATCAGTCCTGAAAGATCTAGATCATGAAGTGGGAATGATCTGTAGATGATGTGTAGATGACATGTCCGAGGCGCAAACCGTTGGTAACTTCAGAGGGGAAAGGAAGGGGGGAGAAATGGTAGAGACAAAAAAAAACGTACACCGTACTGTACAGCATCCGCCCCTTGAAGCAAGCTGCCCGGGCTCTGAAGGGGTAGGGGATGAAAAAAGTCGAGCCCTCGAAACACCTGCGGACGATGCTACGAGACTACCACGGAAGCCTAAATTTCAACATCAATTTTCGATACTCAATCCCAATCTTCTTCAATCTCAAGTAAAATCTTTCAATCTCACTCAAAAATCTATCAATCAAACAACAACCAATCAAATCAATCAATCAGTCAATCGATCAATAAAAAATCTCAACCCCACCTTATCCTCGAACTCCTGCGGGTCGTAGGCCACCTTCGTCCCCGTGTAGGTGTCATCGGTAAATTGCCGCATCACGAAGGTATCTGATACATCGCCGGTCGGTCGGGATCACGTCCGAGTGCAGCAGCAGCAGCAGTGTAGCCCAGCGTTGGACTCCGAACGAGAATCGAGTTCGATACGATACAGCACCGACAGCAACAAAAATAATAATCTACGAGTATGCGATTTCGATATATTTTTATTCATCGAACCTTAACCAGTTTAGTACTGCAGTCCCGTTTCGGGGAAAAACTATGTAGAAATTGAGTGGTTTGTCCCCCAAACATTAACATTTTTCGTTGGATGCACGTGCCCTCAGCTGTGACGCCACCACGAGCGCTACAGCAGTTGGAAACCTCGCCGTGAAGAGTAGCTTCATTCTAACGAAGGGCTATCGAAGGTGTGGAGATCAGCTCGATTCGTTGGAGCATGTGAGGTAACTATCAAAGGCTCGAATACCAGACATCCATTTTTTTCTTTGCCGGATGACATGCGCCATTATGGACGGAAATGCGATGGCCGTAAGGTCTCCTATTCTTTTACGTTTTCTGTTTTCAAAGGTGACGCCCGTCGAAAGGTTAAGATTGGAGCGATGGCAAAAATCCGTTGAGAGTTGAGAGAGGATACACAGCAGCAGCAGCAGCAGCAGCAGTTAGGATCTGGTGACGTGTACCATAAAACCACCCGTCGAACCAAGCCAAGTCAACCATCTTACACAGCAGAGTAGTGTTGGATATCGTACGTATGAGAATCGAGTTCGATACGATACCGAGAAACAAAGAAACTTCGCAATCGATACGTTTTTGATATTTGATACATCCAAGCTTTCGTTCAGTGTCAGCAATAAAAACAACTAACACGGGGATGCCTGGGGATGATGGAGGGAAAAAACACGTTCGACAAGACGTGTCGCAATCGAAAAATCGATATTTCGATGGGTCGAAACTTTCACTTTCGATACGATATATCCATCAATACTGCAGATTGTTGGGCTTTTCGTCGGCAAGAAATGATGTGCAACAATTACCAATAGATATGTTCTGGCCAGAGCGAAATAGGACATACGCAAACACCACGTGTTTACGTAGCAAAGGTATCCAAACACATTGGCTCTCCTACAGTATGTACTGAAGGGAGGGCCAACGCACAGCCAACAGCAGCAGCGGCAGCACCACCCCCATCAGGTGGCACCCATAGGGCTTAGGGTTAGGGTTAGGTACATGTGGAGTAGGGTACAATGCAACAGCTACTACGGGGAACCATAGTAAATAGGACCTACAGTACACACAAAAACTATATATTTCCATATTTTCACGAACAATATTTGGTCTTATTAACTACGGACCCCCGTAATACCAAATACTCGTACGTACCAGGTACCAGCGTTGTACATACCCTGCGTAAATACTGTGCGATAGATAGTACTACCGTTGTGCCTGCTCTACTGCTCTAGACCTACTGCTCAAGCTAGCAGTCTACTGCTCAACGTGTATGATTGCACCTCAATAGTCTACTGCTCTACGTATGATGTACGAGTGAATCTCACCCATGACGAGCTCGTTTCCGCCTGAAGCCATGGAGACGCTCGTCTTCGCGAGACGGTCCATGAACAGCAGTAGTTCGTGTCGAGGGAGGTGCACGCGCAGCCAGCACGGAACAAACAGTCAGTCAGTGCAAGCAGTCAGTGCAGGCAGAGGGTCGCTCAACATACTATCAGAGCAATTCCGAGGCTGGAGAGGAGCAAGGTATAACGCGGAGGTGAGAGTTAACTTGCTCGTTGCACAGAGACTGGCTCGCATTTACGGCCAACTGATTTCGGCTGTTCCTCATGCATCAGACAGATTTCGTCGCGAAGTCGCAGTCACAGCAGCAGGGGCAGGGCGGGAAGAGCTGCCTCAAGCTTGGAGGGGGGGGGATCGTGGGAGACGTAATCTGGAGGATGGGAAATGTGTACTGCTGTATCGTAATAACGCTGGTAAACGCCCCGGGGCGCTATATTTTAGCCAAAACGGGCAAAAAACAAGGTATCTCCCCCCCCCCCAAAAAAAAAAACACACACACACACACACTCACACAGGGCAAAAAATGACCCTGGGCACACGATAAATGCCCCCCTTCTTTGATTTTTTTTTCGGTAAACGTCGTCCCGTGGTCAAGCCGGCAAGTCATTTGAGCGTGAGAAACGGAGCTGTTTCTGAAGCAGGCTAGATCGTGTTTCACATAATAATATTAATAGGAAAAATGCATGGCTGGGTGAGTGTAGGCCTTTGGTACATGTTTAGCGCAACAGCGAACATCCAGCAGGTAGAGGTCCTTCGCACGAACAAATAGGAGAAAAGGCAAAAGCCACTGACTCCTCCAGATCTATATGTGGTACGAGTAGTCAACTATGTGATGGCGGTGGTTGGTGACAGCGATGAACAAACAGCTTCTGCGCCATTCCGGTAAGGCCGTCTCGAACCTTCAGAATCTTGCTTCCCTTCCCGTCCCCAACTGATTCCTCTTTACAAATCTTGCACACGCCAGACAGATCAGATAGATCAAATAGATCAGACATATCAGATATAGATCAGATAGATCATCTACTGCAGATCCTTAACCTTCAGCTGTCAGATGTCGTGCAAGATCTACACACGAGGTATAAATAAATAGTGCAGATGCAATGGGGAAAGACGTCATACATACAACATAAATATCTTACGATGGCTTCCACCCGGCAAAGTGAGCTATTAATATAAATACATCATACCAGTGTAGATCAGGGACCTATCTGCACTGAAATATCCATGGATAATCAAGTTTAAAGTACAGCTGTAGTAGTACGAACCGATTATTTGTTCGTAGTGTGGAGAATCTTCTTTCCCTTCCCGCCCCAACGTCTTCCTCCTTACGAATCTCCTCTGCGTTTTGAATCCATTCACTTGTCCCGTTTCGGACACGGCCCGTGTCCAAGCCCGGTTGCAGCCGCTCAATGGTTCGCCGCGATACCCCCCCCGTTGGGGGCATCTGAGGCGGGGGATGTGTTCGATCATCTCGAGCTTCGTTGCACTGCCTGTTGATTGGGAGTGCCGGCCATTCGGCGGCACTGAACGCTCCAGTTCCAAGCTTTGGGGGGTACTTACGGGGGAGTGGTCTGCGCTGTACCACCAGCTGCTACGTACGTACGCCCAGCAGGCGCGGGAGGCTTGCCGATGCAGCTGGGTTGCGACATGACCAATACCTGCTGCTGATGCTGCTGGCTGTGGTGCTGTTGTGTGTGAGAGAGGTGTGTGTACTTGGTTGTTACATTTTTATATGCCCCCGGGGGGCGAAATTTCCAGGAATTTTACTGACAGTTGTGTTTCTATAATACGCCCCGCCCCCCTCCTTGGGGACGTCTCCGGTCCCGGGGCGGCTTTTTACACTGCCGGGAAACTCACACACGAAGCAGCCCCCGGGGCGTTTACCAGCATTTTTACGGCACCAGGAGTTGGAAACTACAGTAGCACGCAGTGGGTTGAGCTTTGACTACGAGCACAGCGCAGCACACCGAATAAGAAACAGGAAAGGTACGTAGTCCAGGCTGGGTTTCTTACTTTTGAGAATGTGTAGCGTTTAGTACTACAGTCCCGTTTTGGGGACAAACCATTCAATTTTTTAATATTACGAGGGTCCATAGTCCCGTTTTGGGGACAAACCATTCAATTTCTTAATATTACGAGGGTCCATAGTCCCGTTTTGGGGACAAACCATTCAATTTCTTAATACGAGGGTCCATAGTTAATAGGACCTATGGTATACATAAAAAAAACTATATATTTACCTATTTTTACTAACAATAATTGGTCCTATTTACTATGCCCCCCCCGTAATAGCACTTTTTGACCAAAACGGGACTGCGACTCCTGATTTTCCTACAGCAGCAGTGTACGTACTGTAGGTCTCAGTCTGTTTCTTATTGCTCGTTTTCCATGTTTCACAGCAGTTAGAGCCTCATTTACTGCTGTACTGCTGTTGCTGCTGCTGCTGCTGCTGCTGTTGCTGCTGCTGCTGCTGCTGTTGCTGCGGCTGCTGTTGTTGCCATTTGGCAGATGCTTGCTATACATGTATATTGCAGTCTGTAGAAACAAAACCGACACTGCTGCGGCACCAGTGACTATCTGAGAGGTAATTAGACCTTTTACCGCCCGTACTCGTGTGTTCTGCTGCCTCTGCTGTCTGCCACGACTCGTACCACGTTACGTTTTGCTGCTCGGTCGTTCTGCTATCTTCGCTATTAATAATATTATTATTAATATCATCGTAGGACTTTGAATTGAATCATGGGCAGGTGAGCAAGCCACCCTCACCTTGTATCTGCAAGGTGTTGCCAGTACCGAATGGGCAGGGCTCGGTGTATGCAATCTCGCTCTCCACGCAGACGTGAGCGGTGCTCGCGCAGCGAACAGGAGAGAGCACGCAGCAGCTCGAACTGTCATGTGGTGCTGGGATGCGGGCGATTTTGTGGGCTCTACACAGGGGGGCCGTGGAAGTATCATCCCCTGGTTCCAGTTAAAAAGTAACGCCTTTCGGAAACCTTCCATGTAAGCACCAACCCAGCACTTTCGTGCACTTTGCCTCATCGTTCTCGGTTGTCATACTAGGTGAGCCACAGTGCCGGGTTGTTTCCGTCCACCGTCCCAGCATGTAGAGCACTCGAGCGATTGGTATCAGCGTGCAGCAGGAACTGAGTACGCTGGATGGAAGCAGAGCAACAGCTGCCTGAATTTGTTTGGTCGTCGTCATCATTTCATCGTTCGTGTGTCTTCTGAGATACACCAGAGCTGCTACGCGAATACGTGCTTGCAGAAGCGACCTTGTCCTCTGCCAAACCGCAACAACCTCTCGCGCTGCGTGGTCATCCTTTGCATCCACAATACCCCCTCCTTCGGCCTGTGTTGCACGCTCCACTATCGCCGTCGCTGTGTTTTTCTAGCCCAGTTTAGCCATGTTCTCCGCTGCACTCTCCGCCGCCGGGGCTAAGGCCCCCTCCGCCGCTCGCGGCTTTGCCTCCAGCGCCTCCCGAATGTCGGGACGCAAGTTCTTCGTGGGAGGCAACTGGAAGTGCAACGGGTCCGTGGCTAAGGTGGGGCGCCGTTGAGTGTTGTGGTGGGGTCTCAGGAATCCTTGCAGCAGCTCGCGATGCTGCTGCGCAAGTGGAGTTATCCAGCCGCCTGCCTGATAGATACTAGAGCTCTTGGGAGCAACGGAGATATTCACTCATTTTGCGCATTATTTGGGTTTGAGTTGTTTGGTTTGGCGCGCGTGTTTATCAAGCGTACGGCTGTGCAGCTATTAATAGCACGTGGAACAACGCAACACAACAACGCATGCCGTCCGTCATTTTGTTTCAAGAGAGCAAGTACATAGCAGGACATCTCAACCCTGTCCCACGAGCGGCCACACGCTTTGCATCGGGAGAGCCCATATGATGATGACTATGCCGTGGTGCTCGGGTTGCCTCGTGTGATCCGTGCCAGTCATCAGTTCAGTTCATCATATACAGGCGTCATTCCAGGACCCTCTACGTACTACTGCTCCTATTGTACCGCTTATTTAATCGTAGAGTTGGTATTTTTATGTAAATCTAGATGCGTGGTGGTGTGGCGGTAGTGGTGGTGGGCGGAAAAGCTATTAATCGTATAATACAACAAGTATCCATAGTATTACAGCAGTACATACAGTGCCTTGTCACTCAATTTCGTCCTGTATCCACAGCGAAGAATGCACACACCGCGCAAAAAAACAAGACAACACAGCGGTGGCAGGCTGTGGGTGTGTGTGTCCGGCAGACGTAGCTCAGCTGGCAACACCAAGCGCGTGTACCTGGTCGAGTCTATACTGCTGTAGACGAATGAGGCAAAAGAGCTTTAAGCACGTGGGAATACGAGCCTCTTTTTAGTTTTACCATGCCGTTCATTGGGTTTGCCCGTTGCTATTATTAACTTGAAAGTAGACTACGGAATACGGCGGCGTATCCAGCACTACGTCGAGTGCTCCATTTCCCAACTCTAAAACATTTTTAGTGACTGTTAATGGTCGTATCTGGTATCGTACCTTTCCACGATCATCAAGGGCGGTGCGATGCGATCCGTGTTAGCGTGTTTTACGCACACCGGGAAGGTGCTTTGAGTGTTCGTACCAGGGTATTAACGTACGTAGTGCTGTATATATGAAATACTGTACCGGTATTGCTAGCCCTCTCGGGAGTTGTGGTTGGATTGATCTGCACCCCCTTTTGCTTTGGGCAGGTGGAGGAGCTGGTGGGCGTGCTGAACGGCTCTAACATCACCTCCAACACGGAGGTCGTCGTGGCGCCGCCGTCAGTCTACCTGCACGGCGTGTCGCAGAAGCTCAGGGGCGACGTCAAGGTATGCTATTTATACGGAAAGTGAAAGTGATGCTAAAAAACAAAAAAAATACAAATAAGAATGTTATATATGATGAAAACAGACAGCAATATGGGCCAAACTCGCAATCTGAGCAAACCTTGAAACCTCACTCTGTAACACCGTTCTTGACCATCGTTTTGCATACAGCAGTGGGTTCCCGCAGTTAAGAAACATTTTGTTGAGAAAAATAGGCTCAGATCGGCACGAACGATGAACAAAAATTGGGTTACGAAACACAGCTCAACAGTGGGACCAACTCTAAATCCTATACAATAGAGCGAGATCAGGGCCGGAAAATAAGACATTGAGCGTGGACACCAAATTGCCGTGTCTTAACACCGGCTATTGTATACCCGGTATGATCGCCGCTGAGCACGATTTTTAATCCAAAATTCTTACGTAGCCTAATGTCATGAGCCTATGCAACAGAACGTTATTTCTCATCCATGAGCCTATGCAACAGAAAGTTTGCAGAACATACCTGCTATACGTACTCGTCCCGCATATGTGTACACCTGGTATCATCACACCTTGGTACCTGTATTGCTGTACGAGTACTACTGTCTGTTATTAGACTATCATACGCACGCGATTTTGTTCGATGACGTCTACTCTCCTCTCTCTTCTCTCTCCACTCTCACTTTACTTTCGCTTGCTTGGTACTCTCTACTCTGCCTGTACTCGTACTGCTGCTGTGTGCGTTGTGGTAGCGGTGTTTCTTTTATGCTCCTGCTGTGTTGTGGTGCTTGTGCCGGTTGGCGTTGCGTGACATGATACCATCTACAGCACTATAAAATTGTGGTTGCTGTCGTTGTGGGCTGCGCTTCTGCTGCTGCCGTTCTTTTCCGTGTTGCACCTGGTATACATGAGTACATGTATGGCTCGTTCGGGCTGTGAGAAGCAGGAAGGGATGGAGGGACCTGGAGATGCAGAGAGGAGGCAGGGAAGGGCAGAGATGGATGTTTATTCGGCTCTGCAAACAGGGCGGCGGAGGGTTGATTTTTTCACCACATCGCTCACCACGACACGAGATAATTTTTATTCTGTCTGACATCCAGACTGCACAGCAGCAGTTGTTGTTGTTGTTTCCCCCCCCCCGCCCCAGGCAAGGTCTGCAGTATACGCACGGTCTGTGTACTTATATTATACCAGTAGACTGGTATGGTGGTGTTCACCCTTTTAGAACCGCAGTCCCACTTTGGGCACAAACTGCTTGAAATTTGACTGGATTGTCCCCGCGATGAGATTTCAGTTCTAAAAGGGTTTTTATTATTACGGGGGACCATAGTAAATAGGACCTTCGATACACACAAAAAACTATATATTTACCTATGTTTAATAACAATATTTGGTCATATTTACTGTGGTCCCCCCGTAATAATAATGTACATAGCCTAGTGCACGTTCAACTCTGCCTCCTCAGGTGGTCCATCGACATTTGGCACCTTGTCGTCGTTGATGTTGTTGTTGTTTGTTCTCACTCTCGACTCTTTGAGCGCTTTTATTACGGGGGACCATAGTAAACAGGACCAAATATTGTCAGTAAAAGTACCTAAATATGTAGTTTTTTATGTATGCCATAGGTCCTGTTAACTATGGACCCCCGTAGTAGTTATTACGGGGGACCATGGTAAACAGGACCAAGTATTGTTAGTAAAAATAGGTAAATATATATAGGTTTTTGTGTGTACCGTAGGTCCTGTTAACTGTGGTCCCCCGTAGTAGTGCTGCAGTCTCGTTTTGGGGACAAAGCACTCAAACTATAAGTGGTTTGTGCCTCAATTGGGACTGCACTCCAGAAAGGGTTTGGCCCTTTTAGAACTGCAGTCCCGTTTAGGGCACAAGCCAGTCAAATATCAAGTAGTTTCTCCCCCAAACGGGGACTGCGGTACTAAAAGGGCGAAGACATGTCCAAACCATTGAGTCCGTGCTCACAGGACCGAGGATCAAAAAAACTGAAACGGAAGAATACCTCGGGGCATATCAAAATTGTGTAAATTACGCAAAGTACATGCTGAAAACCTACGCTGCTGCAGCTCGCCATCATGATCAGAAAATAGCCGATCCGCGCGAAGCTGGAAAGTTTTTGAAATACAAAATGAAATCCCAAACAGAAAAGAAATTTGCTTTCGAAAGTGACACTCGAGAAAAGGCACCAGGAAAGGCACCGAAAGGGAGGAGGTCACTATTAACACGAAGCCCACGCGAGAAAGTTCATACTCGTAGAAAATATCGAGCAATCGACGAGAAACTCTCCGCCTCTTCTCGTGCCTGTTGGATATCGAAGCTAAGATTCAATTGTGCCCATTTCTACATTCTACATATTGCCCCATGATACTGCTTGTTGATCGATCAATATATATCGGTTAGATCGCTCTGCAATGCTCTCAGTACTGGGAGTACGAAATGTACTCGATAACCCCGTGTGTACTCGTGGAGTATGGAGTACACGAAATGTACTCGATACTCCGAGTATACTCGGGAGTACTCGGGAGTATGAAGTACGCTGGGAGGATCTGTGAAATATTGTTGATATACGGTACGGTCAGGGGATCACGCTGGTCTGATTATCTGACACCACACTCCTACTGAATGTCTGGTATACTATACGCAATGCATTGTTTTCGAGGTCCGAACAGGGGGTTAGAGGACGTACCCTAAAACCAAAGAAAACATTATTTTGAAAAAACAAACAGGCGTTATTTCCGGATCGCCAGCAGTAAAACATCGCCAGACACTTACATTTTGCTCCGCCCCCGCCGACTTGCTTTTTGGTATTGTTTTGTTTATCTGGCCGAACTTTGGTTTGTTTGGGATGATGCCGTCAGGTGGCCGCCCAGGACTGCTGGACGAAGGGCAACGGCGCCTTCACGGGGGAGACGTCCGCGGACATGCTCAAGGACATGGGCGTGAACTGGTGCATAATCGGCCACTCCGAGCGCCGACAAAAGGTGAGGGGAGGGGTGCGAGGTACTGGTATATATATACGATATGCCTGGTATTTTTTTACCATCTTGTCTACGTACCAGTAATATATGTGCCCTTAGTCTCCGTCCGGTTCCTCCCCCGTTCGTAGTTCAGATCCTCCCTTAAGGCCACATAGCAAGCACCCTCCCCCCCTTCATGCGGCGAAACAGGAAGGGGATAAGATTATGATTGCGAACAAGTTTCAATGTATTGGACGGAAACTACGTAGTGAGCGCTTAACTGTGCTTGGAGGTACGTGTCCTTTCGTAGTAGGAACGGTGCTCTGTTTCGAAAGGAATGCATGGTCAATGGTCTGATGACTAGGGCAAGCAACGAATGAGTACCCCCCCCCCCCCCCCCCCCCCCCCGCGCTACGGTACGGGTGGGTCCGTACAGCAGCAGTAGTGGGTCGTATTTATAGGGGAGTTGTTGGAGGGATGTTTCGCACGTCTGTCAGTACCAGTCAGTACAGCAGTAATTTCGTAATTTCCTGTCTAGCGTTTAGTACCAGCCAGGGGAGCACGACAAAAATACAAGAAAAAAAAAAACGACAGCACACTCCCAAGAATGTCAGAATGAAAATACAAAAATCAGTGGGGTGTGTTGTTTCTACTGCTTGTTCAAGGCGTTTTTTTCGAGAATCGTTTTTTAACTTGGTTTTACAGTGTAGGTCTCACCCCCCCCCCCCCATGAATCGTCCTTGGAAATTGTCGATTATGGTGATGAATTTTGTTTTTACGTGCCCCCTCTGGACCGGCTGTTGAGTTTTTTTTTTCATTGAGTAGTGTACATGTATATGTATAGAAACTACACCTCGACTTATATAGCTATTATATAGACTGATACACCAGCTTAGATATTTGAGGAGTGTTTGGTGGAAAATCATCTCTGCAAGTTGCGGGTGTTCGTGTGTATTGCGTGTTTTTTGTGTTTTTTATTTGTTTTTTTTTGCGTTTCGGTGTTTTTGCTATTAATAAGTACCTGGTATTTACATGTAATGAATTTGTCTGACGTTAGTTACATACTATATCATGTTATACCTGGTAGAGCGATATGCCGTGCGAGTACGTTACACAAGTGATTGACCTGTTCTCTCATCTTGAGCAGTATTGTGCGTACGCACCTGCTCATCAGGAGGTGCGGTTGTGTGATGATTTTCTCTTGCGATTATGAATACCACGTTTTCTGTCGCTCACGTGTTTGAAAATGGGTTACAAAGTTTGGAGTTAAGTGCGGAGTTTGGTCCCGAAGAGGGGAATGACGCGATTAGGTCGACGTGTGCAGTAGCTACGCGCGCACAGCACGTACATAGTCTGCAGCAGCAGCAGGATGGCCAACAGTTACCCTACCAATGGCGGACACGTTCGCGGTTCGAGACGGTTTTTTTTGTTGTGGTTTCTTGGCTGTTCCCACACGGACTATCCCATTTTTCATATCGGTGTATAACATGGCATCACAGCATCGTCTGTTCTGATTTGTCATACCAAGGACAAGTTCGTCAGGAGTCGACGAGGGAAGAAAGTGCTATTGCGGGGGGCCATAGTAAATAGGACCTGCGCTATATAAATATAGACAAAAACCTCTATATTTTCCTTTTTTTTACTCACACAATACTTGATCATATTTACTATTACGGGGTATCATAGTAAATAGGACCCAATATTATTAGTAAGAATAGGTAATTATATAGGTTTTAGTGTGTATCGTAGGTCCTATTAACTATGGCCCCTCGTAATATGGTCCCCCGTAGTACAAGGTACCGCCGTACTTTTTTTTCGCGAAAAAAATACAAGGCGCATGCCGCCCTAGTGGGCCTGTTGTGTGCCTGTCCCCGGATCTGGGTTTCGAGCACGTACAGGGAGCAGGAGAAGGAGGGCAAACGTAATAAATGGGATGGGAACACACCGAAAAAATATACGAAACACCCAACGATAGGCTCGTACAGACCGAAGAGCCTTGGCTGACTGCTGTCTCCTGTTTTTGTATTACTTGCTCAACATTGACGTGTTTGTTTTTTTTTTCTAGTTTTCGCTGTGTTCGGGAAGGGTGGGCAGTGTAACTATTACGGGTGACTATAGTAAATAGGACCTATGGTACACACTAAAACCTATATATTTCGCTTTTTTTTGCTAACAATATTTGGTCCTATTTACTATGGTCCCCCGTAAATACATGTAGTAACCAGCGTGCGGTTTTCGTTCCTGGTACAGCAGTCTATTATCACGTCGGAGGACCATAGTAAATAGGACCAAATATTGTAAGTAAAAATGGGTCAATATATAGGTTTTTATTTATACCATAGGTCCTATTAACTATGGACCCCCGTAATAATAGCATATTTTTTCACATCCTCACATTAAATCATTGCCTAAAATCCAGCCCATGGTGACAGGACAGGCTCTGTCTTTTTTTTTCTTGTCGTGTTGACCGTGAGGCGTGCGTGCGCGCTGCATGCCACAAAACATTTGTCAATATTTTTAATAATAGCACAACATTATGATGCATAGCGGTCGTATTGAATAGTAAAATAACGTAATACCGGATGTGCACAGCAGTATGTTCAGTCAGGTTGTGGCTCGTAAGCGGTGACGGATAGCGGACAATAACATTGTGACGGATGTGCTTGTGCCGGAAAGTCGATTCGTCCTCGTCTACGCGGCGAAAAACAAATAATTCTAGAGAATTCTGACGCACAGGACAGGACGACTTCGACCCCTACGAGACCACAGCAATAAAAACAGCAGTGTCGTACATGAAATTTCTGGAGAACGAACAAGTACAACACACCACGTTAGTTAACGCCCCGCCTACGAGTCAACATGCAAGTCTAGAACGCATCTGAGCGATATCGGTACACCGATATTTTCGCCGTGCTCACCAGTTGGACGTGGGCGACGAGTCCTCTGCCCTCTTTTTTTTTTTTTTTCTGCGTCCAATTTTTTTTTAATCGCCCTTGGTTTCTCTCTCCACTGCCCATCCTTTTAGTGGTCGTACCTCAAATATACGGCTACATGGTAGGTTCCTATCCCCCTTCCCCACTACAAGACTGCCGTTCGTGCTTTGCATTTTTTTTTTTTGCGAGAACACCGCTGCCCTCTCTTCCTTCATCGACTGGCCTCTGTTTTCTCATACAAGGTACAGTAATATGTACCAGTACAGCAAGAAGTGAGTACGTACACGGTACATTTTGTTTTTTATTTCGGGGGACATAGTAAATAGGACCTACGGTACACACAGAAAACCATATATTTACCTTTTTTTACTAACAATATTTGGTCGTATTTACTATGCCCCCCCCCGTAATAATTATAAAATTGAAAAAAGCAGCAGCTGTGAGTGAGATTGAGAGTTTCGTCGAGACTTACATACCGTATATATAGCCTACAGTACCTTGGTATACTCGTCGACTCGCCTCTGCAATCGTATCCAGTAAAACAAGAAGTTACTGCCTACAATGTGCATTCTGTTGATATATACGATTTATACGTATATTTGTCAAATTTTCGTACTTTTGCCAACTCATTCTCTTCGCACGAGCACTTTTAGGCAAAACACTAAGTACGCGGACACGGGAAGCCCTGCCGGACACATTGGTCGAGGTCTCGGCGCGATCCGTGTACTCTGAAGCGCGTCTACATTGTGCATTCTGTTGATATTTATACCGTATAAGCTACCTACCTGGGTATGCTGTACCTGTAGTATCGGAGTAGCAATGTACTTGCCCTGAAATGTAGGGATCGTTTGGGTGTTGAAATGAATACCAAAGCGTTCCTTATTTTCCCGGACATGGTGGTATTAGAGCACCTGCACGTCGGTTGTCCGAAACGGCTTTCTTTTCTAACCATTTCCCTCGATTTTCTCCTTTTTTTTCTCTTTTCTCTTTTCTCTCCTTTTTCTTTTTCTTTTCTTTTCTCTCGTTCTCCCTTTCTCTCGCTCTCTCTCTCTCACTTTGTCTGTTTTGTGCCTCTCCCTCTCTTTTATGTTTTTCTGTGCTTCTCTCTTTTCTCTGTCTGTTTCTCTCTCTGTTTCTCTCTCCACCTCACTCTTGCTCTCTCGCTTTTGATCTCGTTATCCCTACCTCCCTGCCTTTCTTTCTTTTTCTGTTCGGGTGTTGCTTCTCAATTTTGGTTGTCGTGCGTGAAGGGCGAGTCCGACGCTGAGTGCGCCGCCAAGACCGCCTACGCTCAGGAGCACGGGCTCTCCGTCATGGGCTGCATCGGCGAGAGCAAGGAGGAGAGGGAGTCGGGGGGTGAGAGCGGCAATTATTCGTAGGGCATGATACCATCTTACCATGCAATCATTTGAGACCATGCTATACCACACCGTCCTGAAACATGCCATGCCACAACGACGCTGAACGACACCATTCCAAGCTGAACCATACCGTGCCTTCGTTAACCACACCAGGTATATGCCTACGTACCATGCCATACCATACTCTAGCGATACCATACCACATGGCCGTATCATACTGTTACAGGGGACCATAGTAAATAGGACCAAATATTGTTGGTAAAAATTGGGAAACGTATAGGTTTTTGTGTATACCGTAGGTCCTATTGGCTATGGTCCCCCGTAATATTACAGTAATAATCCATACCGCATGGTGCCATTCCACGGTATATCAAATTGCATTGAGAGTGCACACGGCACGGCCAGGCGCAAGGCAAAGCTTTTTGACCAGATACATGCCGCTGTAAACACGCGAATGTAGTTGCGCTCAACAAACAACATCCACTGGCAGGAGACAGCAGACGGTTTTTTCCTTGTGTTGCGGCGGCGCTTGTCTTCTCCGAAACTAGGAACCTGTAAAAGCATTGAGACAGGCGGCAGTATTTCGTGAGGGGGGGGGGATGGATGGCTTAAGTCTTCGCTCTCGCGATCAGCCAGAAAGGCACGAGCAGTACTGCGGGGGTCCATAGTTGATAGGACAAATGGTATACATAAAAAACCTATATATTTGCCTATTTTTACTAACAATATTTGGTCCTACAGTATTTACGATGGTCCTCCGTAATAGTAGGAGGGGAGGGGGGGAGAGCCTGCTGTGGGACCCCGGATTTCACTTACGACAGAGGGAGAACGAAAAGAAGGGCGCGCGTATAATAATTGGGATGGAACGGTAAAACAAAAAAAAAACTGTGTGACCGATTCCGACAGCAATATAACAGTGTGCTGCGGCAAGTCATCTGAGTATTAATAATAACAGTACGAACGCTTCAAAATCAATCCGGGGTCATTTGCCAACTATTGAAACCCAGAACAAGTCATCTGAGTATTAATAATAATAGTACGAACGCTTCAAAATCAATCCGGGGTCATTTGCCAACTATTGAAACCCAGAACATGTGTCAAAAGTCTTGTTTATTTGTCTGTACACGAGGGTGTATCACCCGTTGAATCATTTGCTCGATTTTTCCTTGCGGTTCAGTGCACGTTGTCCGACCGTTTGGATTTCGCATCGTCCAACCATTGTTGAGGAAACAAGTGTAACATCTGCTGCTGAAGTCTTGGATATCGGATATCGACATCGGAATCGATACCATGCCATACCGATGAACGCAGAAACTATCGTACACGATACAATTTCGATATTCGATGCATGGAAGCTTTCGTTCAGTGTCAGCTTGAAGAACACGGGGAAGGCCAGGGGGTGGAGGTATCGATATTTCGATGTCTCAAAGCTTTCGATACGATAGCCCCCAACACCAAGAGTCAACACCCCTCATTACCTGCATGTGTAGCGATACATCACCCGTTGTATCGTTCTTTGGCTCGGTTACAGCCCCGGTCGTTTAGCTCTTGCATCGTCCAACCATCAGTAGAAACAAGCATTGCATTAGCCGACTGCTGTTGCCACATCAGTAGATATTGAATATTATTAATATTGAAGACTTTTCAGACGATCTCCCGCACTAACACCACCACATCCCCCAGATACCAGATACAGAAAAAAAGAAAGTATTTGCCTCCCCAGGGAAAGAACTCCAGGCTATAACAGGAAGACATGGTATGCATCGTCCGCGCACCGTCCAAGCCAACCATTGTTCTGACTCGTTCAACATGATACGGTACGAATAGGTCGACGATGGACGTGGTGCTCCGCCAGCTGGCGGCTTACGCTGGTTCCGTGAAGGACTGGGACAACTTCGTCGTTGCCTACGAGCCCGTCTGGGCGATCGGCACCGGCCTCACCGCCTCACCGGAACAGGCACAGGAGGTGCGTCAACTTACTTGGAAATAGAATGGGATATCGTATCGACAGTTTCGGTATGTATGTTGGTTCGATATGATTTGCATGTGATAACATTGACTGGGATGTTGCATATCGATTTTTTGGTTTGGATGTGTTGAATCGTGATACTTTTGGCTGGGATATTATATTGCGTCGACAATGTTGGGACATTATTTTGTACCTGGCACCTGGAATATTTTACAGGGATATCATCTTATCGAGCGCGTTTTGCCTTCCATCTATCCACATATATATCATATATATCATACGGTCCGATCTGTGCGATGTTTATACGTACACCTGGTGTAAAACAGCCAAGAGTGGGTGTTCCCAAGCAGCACAAACACCCCTCCCAATGCGGTAGCATAACTTTTTTTTCGCCCGCTCCTCTAGTAGTAGCTACACTCCTTCTCGCGATGTGTGTCACATTGAACCAGAGAGCCAGTTTTGCTGGGTTTTGACGATTTTGAGTTGGCGTGTTTTTGGTTTAATTTTCTTCCCCGCAGGTCCACGAGGGGCTCCGCAAGTGGATCGCCGAGAACGTATCCGCCTCCGTGGCAGAGAAGGTCAGTGCTGTAACTGCCGTAACCGTTCTTTGTCATCGATAAGTAGACTTAGGCTTGTATGGTGGAGAAGGTCAGTTCTGTATCTGCCGTGACTGGTTCTGTTATCGATCATTAGACTCAGGCTTGTGCGAGTATGGCGGAGAAGTTCAGTTTTGTAACTGCCGTAGATTGTTTTCTGTTATCGAAATTAGACTCAGGCCTGTATTGTATGGCGGAGAAGGCCAGTTCTGTAACTGCTGTAACCGTTTCCTGTTATCGACCAATATGCTTAGGCCTGTATGGCGGAGAGGGTCAGTTCTGTAACTGCCGTGAGCGTTCTCTGTTATCGACCACTGGACTTCGGCTTGTATGGCGGAGGGGGTCAGTTCTGTATCTGCCGTAACCGTTTTCTGTTATAGGCCTATAGGCTTGGGCTTGTAAGGCGGAGAAGGTCAGTTCTGCAACTGCTGTATCCGTTTTCGGTCATCGACCACGAGACTCATGCTTGTAAGGCGGAGAAGATCAGTTTTGTAACTGCCGTAACCGTTTTTCGATAACGACCAATATACTTGATCCCTTTGGGACTGCACTCCCGTTGTGAGAACAATACACTTGGATTTAGAATGGAACTTATGTACATGTGCAGTGCAGTACTAAAATGTTACCTCGGTAGCTACGACGGTTAAGCTTGTATTGTACAGGTTTCATGGTATTTACCGGGTGAATGTATGTACGACCATCGTTGTTGGCTGGGCTTTGTGAAGCCATTAGGGCCCTACGCAATGGGGGCAAGAAGGTTCAGCAAGTTCATCAACCATCATCCAATCAACCATACGATATGCAGTGTTCGTATATTCAACGTGGATCACCATCGAGTGTAGGTGTATAGCTGCCGTAACCGTTTTTTTTTCTTGGCCAACAGCCTAAGCTTGTTTTTTATGATAACTCACCAGGTATATATATATATATGCTGACGCAATTGTACCCGGTACCTACATACCTGGCATTGTTTATTGTTAGAGACACGGCAGCTGTTTACCTCCACGCCAACGTTTTTGCGACGCTCTGTTTGTTAGGCGTGTGTGTGTTTTTTTTTTTGTGGTGTGTCGTGATTGTTTGAAAACATACAAATTCGCCGGTCCTTGTTTTTTTTTGGAGAGTACTTACCGCGGTAGCTCGTGTAGTTTTTTTTTTTTTTAAGCTTTCGGCGATGTCGAAATGGATCCGTTTCGCTTTTTAGCTCCCGTCAACTAGACACTCGCGTTGCCTACGTATTATAATACAAATATTTTGTAGTGGAGGAAGCATGCACAATATACCATGAGCCGCCTGCTCTATATACTTCCACGAAGAATCAACTGACTTGATACTTTGTCCAGTCCAGTCCGGCAGTCTGTGTGTCTTGTGTATATCCTTACGAGCGTTGAATAATGAAGGGGAGTCGAGCCCGCCGATATTCTGTACCGACAAACAAAATACCTGGTAAACGAATCGATACGATTTCGATTTATACGAGTACATCGACGCTTGAGAGACGCAGGGGTGCGAGGGGGCATGGAAGGCAACAAACACACTTTGAGATACGATACATCGAAAGTTCGATCTTTCAACTTAACATACGACGTAGAGTATCAAGAGGGGATGGAGGGCAACACAAAATCGATTCGAGTTATCGAAAGTGCGATATTTCAACTTGACATATCGAAGTTTGCGATATCCAACGCTGGTATACGATATCTTGTTCGTGTATGGTTCAGGTCCGCATCATCTACGGCGGCAGCGTGAACGCTGGTTCTGCGCCTACTCTCGGCTCCAAGGCCGACATCGACGGTTTCCTGGTCGGTGGCGCCAGCCTGAAGCCAGAATTCGTAGAGATCGTGAACGCTAAGGACGGATCCAAGGTGACAAACGTTACCGTACGAGTATTAACAGTATCTGGTAATAGATACCTGGTACAAGGTAGCTGATAGATACCTGGAATACAATATACCTGGTACACCTGATATATATATATATATATATATATATATATATATATTTTTTTTTTTCATCATCACTTTTATATATACATACCAGTAATGTTTTATTGTTATTATTATTATTATTATTATTATTATTATTATTATTATTATTATTATTATTATTATTATTATTATTATTATTATTATTATTATTATTATTATTATTATTATTATTATTATTTAATATATTTATATAATAATAATAATAACCTGTTTTGTGACAGCAGGCTATTTTTTTTGTTGTTGCTGAAATTACCTATTATTGGTGCGAGAAATGTACACCATCGTGGTTGGTATGCACATACAATCTGTGGTAGATACCAGCGTTAATATATATCTGGTATGTACTATACATGCCAGGTCGGTACTATTTATAGTGACCAGTCGGTCGGATCCGTGACGGTTGGCACCGACAGTTTCGGACGCAATGGCGCCACTCAATCAATTTAATACTTGTCCCTCTTCCTTGGTGATTCGCGTGCTTGGCGTTACTGTTTTACCGGCACTATTTGTACGGACCTGTACGGACCAGTCGGTGGGACCCGTGACGGTTGGCATCAACGGTTTCGGGCGCATCGGGCGGCTGGTACTGCGCGCGTCTTTGAAGAACCCGATGGTGAACGTTGTTTCGATCAACGACCCCTTCATCGACACCAAGTACATGGAGTACATGTTCAAGTGAGCTGAGGCAGCCCCGCCCGTTTTTCGCTTTGGATATGAACGTTCTGTGTTTTGTGTTTGGTTTTTGGTGGCCGATGTTCCGTTCCACCTGTGGTATGTACAGGTGTACGTCGTATTATCGAGTAGACATGCCTTATTGTATGACAATAGAGCATGCCTGAATCATTTTTATAAGGCACGCCTTCTCACAAATACCCAACCAGCGCCAGCCGCACACACAGTTTTCTTTGCCTTTTCACCACTGCAACAATCTTCTCACACAAATTCCAAGTAGTTTGTTCCCATAAAAAATATGTGGGTGCAGTTACAATAGTTCTAAACGGGTCATGTTTTACTTATATCTTGAAGCTTGGCCGTCCGCCGCTTTTGTTTCGTGCTTGTTTGCTCATAGGTACGACACCGTGCACGGCGTTTTCGACGGGGAGGTGTCCCACGACGGCGAGAACCTCATCGTCGACGGCACCAAGATCAGGGTGAGCCAGAATTTCGGAATTCCGGGGCGCGCTGTAACCGCCGTCGCTTGGGATGCCGCGATCTCTTGCATCTCCTGGAGCTCTTGGATCTCTTGGATCTTTTGGATCTTTTGGATCTTTTGAATCTTTTGGATCGTTTGGATCTTTCGGGTCTGTTGGATGTTGTTTTTGTTCTATATGTTGGATTCTGACGGCTTTTAGGACGTCAGCGGGGAGGCATGTTGCGTCGTAGTTTTTCGGACAGGGTGCTCTTGCGTCAGCCAGGCATGCGGTGTGTGTGGCGCGCCTACTTTGTGGGGGACTTCTTAGTGGAAACGGTTCGTTAGGCGCGCGCGCACACGCCTCCGCTACGTGGCGCATTCTGAGTGCCACTGCTCTTCCGTTCTGAGTTGCCGCCGGCGACAACATGTCACGCGATAACCATTTTGTAGGGAAACCTGGGTCCTGTTTTTGTTTCGTGTTTTGCGGTATTGGCATCTTGCGCAGACGGGGCCAGGTGGTGACGCTTGTTTGACTGACCGGTGCACTGCTTTCAAAATCGCTCTGCCCGTTACTCCTTTTGGGTTGTTTCGACGAGAGAGATGCTGCAAGCCCGCTCAACCATTTCACAACGGGCGCTTGAACTGTCGAAGTTGAACTTGCAACGGTTGAACCTTAACTCGCCCCGTCATTCAGAAAATATTTGAGCGGAAATATGCTACCTCAATCGTGGAACGCGTCTGCCTGCACACAGAGATCGGTTCAATGCAAAATGAAATGTTGTCATTTTGGTCACTTTCCAAACGTTGATACCTCGAATGCTGCAATCAAAACGGAACCAAATGCTGAAGTCATGAAAATAGTGCCGAAATTAACACAAACGGAACTAAATGCTGCCAAAAGCTGCTTGTCTGTGGGAGCGGTCATGAAACGTGACCGGTCGTGCATTGTTTCGTCAGAGTGACGGTTGCTGAGCACGGATAGTAATTCATTTTAACTTGCGTAATTGATACCCGGTACCTGGTAAAGGTGTGTGTAGAAAATAACCATGGCACATGTAATTCCGATTACGCGGCTTTTACAAATACCTGAGTTTTTGACTCGATAATCAGTGTCTTATGCCGCGGAGATTTCTTATTTTCTGCAAAACAAAAAATGTTATTTTTATAAACATACGTAGGTCTTCAATGAGATGGACCCCGCGAAGATCCAGTGGAGATTTCTTATTTTCTGTAAAAAAAAAATGTTATTTTTATAAACGTACGTAGGTCTTCAATGAGATGGACCCCGCGAAGATCCAGTGGGGTAGCGCGGGAGCGGAGTACGTGGTGGAGTCCACGGGGGCCTTCACCGGCGTCGACACCGCCGGGGCTCACATGAAGGGTGAGTGAGCGCAGTGCTGCTGCTTTTTTGTGTCGACGTGGTGCAGGTATTTTTACAGATGGTCGTTGTTGTTGTGTTTTGTTCTTCCGTTTAGTGTCTTCGCTCTTCTTTCTCGTGCTTCGTCCCCTTTAATTGTCGTATAATAGTAACTCAGACCCGGAGTCGCATAGCGAGTCGTTCTCACCCCTACTCTGCCACGAGTTGCGACCTTTTTAGCTGGCGATTTGTGTGTATGTCTGTTGGACCGCGGCGTCGCTTCGAGCCTGCCTTGCCATTATTATGGTCTTGCCTTGCGTCAGCTGGCGTTGCTTCCTATCCCCGACCTATCGTACGGCTACTAGTAATAGCAGCACGTTTTACACACCGGACGAAGAACGCAAGGACCAGCGCAACACAACGAATGCACAACACGGAAGGCGCAGCCAGACCGCAACAAGAAAGGGTTTTGTTTTGCCGTGCTGTTTGTTGCACAAACAGTGCTTCGTGTGGAGCGAACGAACGAAACGCCTCTGACACGGTAGGAGCTCCATTGTGCCCTCCTATTGCGGGGGATCATAGTTAATAGGACCCATGGTACACAGAAAAACCTATATATATACATAGTTTTACTGACAATATTTGGTCCTATTTACTATACCCCCCCCGTAATAATATAACAAGAGGTGCTCGCGACAGCGCGGTGGTTTGGTGGCCCACCACGTCGCCCCCCCCCCCCCCCCCCGCCTCCCCGCGGGAGTCTCTGTTGGTTGGCGCGACCCTCTCCGCCTCTCAGCAGTATAACACGACATGCCGGCATAATGCATGTATGTATCATACTTATTCGGTGTCTGCATTTGGCAGTACACTTTTTTTTTTTGGCCCGTTTATTTTGCCAAGTATTTACAGCAGTGGTTTACTAATGTATGTCGTCGTCTGACCGTGCCGTCAGTCATCCATCCAACAGTGCCTTTACTTGGCACAACATATATATGACAGTACCGCTATTTGTCAGGATATTTATTTGGGAGTACTCGCACCTTTATTTGATTGTACCTTATCCTCTCTCTCACCCCCTCCACCCCCCCCCCCTTTATTCGTGACGTGATGCTCTGCTGCTGCCGTTTTCTCTCCTCTCTCTGAACGTGTTGCGATACATTGTGTCACCAATGGTGGCATATTTTAATGATAGGCGGAGCGAAGAAGGTGGTTATCTCGGCTCCTTCCGGAGACGCCCCGATGTTCGTCATGGGCGTCAACCACGATAAGTACACCCCGGACATGGCCGTCGTCTCCAACGCGTCCTGCACCACCAACTGCCTCGCGCCCGTCGCGAAGGTACGGTGCCTACCCTACCCTACCCTACCCTACCCTACCCTACCCTAACCTATCCTAACCTAACTTGACCCTTTTCCCCAACCCTGAAGCTTAGCGTAACCGCCTTTGGTACCCCGAGATGAGCGACCAAAAAAAATGGCAAAAAAAAACAACTACAGTAGACGTTTTCAACCGTCTATTAATGGGAGCAGCGCAAGCGCCGAGCGTAACGGGTAGGATCATGCCGTGCCCGTGCCCGCGCCGCGCCCGTACGTACGACGTACGTCTCCCTGCGTTGTGACTCGGGACACCAACTGTGTACGAGTATGATCCCCCAATTGCTGAGTGGCCGGCGCCGTGGCCATCGCTTTTAATCGTCAATTTTCCCGCGTGAAGTCTGTCCCGAGAGAGTGATGATAACGTTACCCTAGTTATATACCGAATCCCGAATGCTATAGCCTTGACCCTGCCCCTACCGTTATGTCCTTACGACTCACTCAAACGCCACCTCTATAAGCTCGTAAGTGTTGACCCTTTGTGAGGGCTGCAGGCCCGTCTTGAGGACAATCAATCCACTTAGATTCGAGTGCTTTATCCCCCGAACAGGTCTCTAACTCGGGTGTGCGTGCGGGTGGGCTTTAGTGTAGTAGGGTCGGGAAACGCTCGAGGTATTTTTTCCTGGTGCGATACCGTATCAGCACCTGATATTTATCTACCAGGTACCAACCGCTCTGTCGTAAAATATAGGGACTGTTTTCATACTATTACGGGGGTCCATAGTTAATAGGACCTATCGTACACATAAAAACCTATATATTTACCTATTTTTACTAACAAAATTTGGTCCCGTTAACTATAGACCCCCGTGATATTACGGGGGACCATAGTAAATAAGAACAAATCTTGTTATTAAATATATATATATATATAGGTTTTTATGTATACCATAGGTCCTTTTAACTATGGACTCCCGTAATATATTCAGAACTAAATTTTCTTATATAGGGACATAGTGGTACCAGGCATATTCTGTAGTATATGAGTGTTTTGGTTTTGTTCATAATTTTTTTTTTCCGACGTCCGTGTGTTTTTTTTTTTTTTTTTTTTTTTTTTGTTTTTTTTTTTTTTTTGTTTTTGTATTTTTCTTCACCTTTTTTTTTTTCTCCCCGCCGTTTTCCTCCCAGGTAATCAACGACACTTTCGGCCTTAAGGAGGGGCTGATGACGACCGTGCACGCCGTAACGGCTACCCAGAAGACCGTTGATGGCCCGTCCAAGAAGGACTGGCGCGGCGGGCGCGGGGCGGGGTACAACATCATCCCCTCCTCCACGGGAGCGGCCAAGGCCGTCGGCAAGGTCAGAGCACGAACACCCTTGTTGTGATTTTTTGGCTTTTTCTTCGTTAGTTTTTGCTCAATGAACAGCAGCAAAAGGGAAAAGTGGCATGTTGAGTTGTGTTCATTTTTTTGGTTTTGGAGGGGTGGTATGGCGGGGGGGGGGGGGGGGGGGGTTAGTTGTGTTTTGTTCGTGCCGGTATATTTTCTCTCAGGGAGTAGTGACTTTTTTTTTTTTCTTTTTTTCTCGAAACATGAGTTTACTTCGTTCAAGTCCCAACACTTTGTTTTTGGGGAGGATATTTGGTTTTGTTTTTCTTTCTGTCTTGTACTCAGATTGCCCCCCGAGCTCTTTTTTTGCTCGACTTTTTTTTTTTTTTTTCTCGAGGTTCTTTTTTCGCCGGGTTGTCCTCGAGCTCAACGGATTCTTCATGGTATCGTTGTCAGTGTCGTCTGTTTTGACTTATGGCGCACTATTTATTACGTTTCTTTGACAATTGTTTCATATCTGTCATTTTTTTTTTTCCAGGTTATCCCCGAGCTGAACGGCAAGCTGACCGGCATGTCTTTCCGAGTGCCCACCGCGGACGTGTCTGTGGTTGACCTGACCTGCCGCCTCGACAAGTCCGCCAGCTACGACGACATCAAGGCCGCCATCAAGGGGGTACGGAAATCGCGCCGCACAAGGCTTCTATCAACCAATCAAAGCCATGAGTCAATCACACCGATCAATCAAGTCTACCGAAACGAGGAAACAGTCTGTACCTGGTTACGTAACAAGCTTTTTTTTTTTTTTTGAGTCAATTGATCATTGTATCAAATTAATCGGTCAATCAATCCATCAGTTCGTTCTGAACTAAACAATGAAATCAACCAACGAGCTGTCAGCCCTTCGAACTAATCTCTGCTCCGCCGCCGCTGTCTAATTTCCCGCGTCTGATTTCGTGTTGGGTTCGTCCGCCCGTTTCGTTCATTGGTTGGATTGGTGGGTTGGTTTTTGTCGGCTAGGCGTCAGAAGGGTCCATGGCGGGAGTGCTGGGCTACACCGAGGACGCGGTTGTGTCTTCCGACTTCCTGTCCAACCCCTACAGCTCCGTGTTCGATGCCACCGCTGGAATCGCTCTTACCGACGACTTCGTCAAGGTAACCTTCGTTTTGATCGTGACACCGCTAGCTTGACAGCATTTGTATCCACAACACTGGTTGCAGTAATAGTAGTAGTAGCAACAGTAGTAGTAGTAGTAGTAGTAGTAGTAGTAGTAGTAGTAGTAGTAGTAGTAGTAGTAGTAGTAGTAGTAGTAGCAGTAGCAGTAGCAGTAGAAGTAGTAGCAGTTGCTTACTAGAAGTAGTAGTAGCAGTAGTAGTAGTAGTAGTAGCAGCAGTAGCAGTAGTAGCAGTAGTAGCAGTAGTAGTAGTAGCAGCAGTAGTAGTAGTAGTAGTAGTGCCCTACCTCTGCCTGTGTAACTCCATCATGAGTAGGGTGTCGCTTGACGCATTTTCAGTGCGTGAGGTTCGCTGTCTTTGCTTCCCCGTTTTTCGGTGGGGTTGTGTTTATTGTTTTGTTCATGTTGGTGCGTCGAGCTGTCCAGCGGCACCTGCAGTTTCGATGGTTTGGTGTTTGATTTCGGGTCGATATATCGTGTCGTTGACGCGGTCGGACGGACAATGATGCATGCCATGGAGTGAGTGAGATCTGCCATCCACCTCCTGGATCTTCAGCTGATAAGCTGCTTGCGCACAATTCAAGTACAGCCCACCTTCATGGGCGCGTGCGGCCGTTCGACGTTTTTTTGCCAAATATGATCACCCTCCCTCCCCCCCTCCCTTTACAATTCTCTCCCTCCTCCCTCGGTCTCCTCCGTGCTTTTGTTGTTCTCCCTGCGCTGCTGTGACCGCGATGACCTTTATGATTGCAGCTGGTTTCGTGGTATGATAACGAGATGGGCTACTCCACTCGCGTGGTAGACCTCATCGCACACATGGCCAAGGAGAGCTCTTGAGCTGTACATCCCAACCTAATTGCTGGTCAAGCTCAGCTGCAAGCTAGGCTGTAGGCTGCAAGCTAAGCAAAGCTAAGCTGAGCAGTGTTGATGGGCTCGAGGCGTGGCTGGGCTCGTCTGTCATCGAAACAGTCGAGGCATACACGGAAGGGGAAAAGGGGGGCTGCACGCCCCGATCGGCCAGTAATCTGTAAGGGTTTCCATGCAGGTTGGCTAGCGGTCAGGGATATAGGGGGCGCGCATCATTTTTTTCTCTCTGCCGGTAAAAGGAGGCGTGAAGGTTGGAGGTTGGAGTGTGCAGATTTTTTCTTGCGGCGTTTGAGGCGTTCTCGCCCTTAAGGGACAAACGATATTTTTAGGTAGCATTGTTCGACCATATTTTATCCCACCATAGCAGGGCGTATTGTACCCGGAGGGGGCGGGGGGGGGGTATGCCTCCCATGTCCTCAGCAACGAAGAGAGGGGAGCGGGGTTGATAACGGATTAAATAAGCTTGGTCGAGTCGACCGCCTCTTTCCGACGTTTTGTTTTTGTCACGTGCCTTCTCTCGTGAGCGTTGTGTCAAGGACGGTTTTTGTAGATGCTTCTGAAAATTTTGGGGCGTACGAATCGAAGAAACGGCTGTTGTATAACGCTCAAAGCCTGGGTAGATGGTATATGAAGGAAGAACTAGCTAGCTCTACAGGAGCGCGCGAGTGCTACGTCGTGTTGTGGCCGGCGTGTATCTCAGGTTTTGCGGCAACAAAAGCAGCAGTGTCGAACGCTTTGCCTCCGAGTAAATAAGATTCGGTCTTTTGACGCTATTATCTAGAGACACAATTTTGACTTGTGATGATTCCTCTTTGCCCGGGCGTATTATCTCCACCAGATACTTAATTTTATTCTAAGGGCAATTTTTTTTTCTCGGAGTTAGGAGTGCAAACGCCCCGAAAGGAGGAATTCTTTCTTCTTTGTGGAATTTTGGTTTGACAGGTTTTGCGCCATTCCTAATATATATACCAGTACCTGGTTCGTTATTCTCGGACGGACAGACAGTGGTGGTTTCGTGCGTTGTTTCTCCCTCTTGGGATTTTGCAATATATGCCGGTTTTGTGGCGAAAACGATTCGGGAGGGTCCCATCCCGCGACGGATCCTTTTTTTTGTTTTCTTGGTTTCGCAGTGGAGGTAACGCTCCGGTGGGTGGGTGGGTACTGCTTGTAGGCTTCGAGAAGAAGTCGACTCGGTAAATGTGGCATGAATAAAAGTCGGAGATGGGACATGACCGTGGGCAGCGAGGGCTGAAGGCTGTAGAAGGCCTTGACCGGGCTTTTCATCACCAGATGGTTGAGCTTCAACAAAAATGGTTGAAATACGATGTTATCGCCGACCGACCGACCGACCGACGGCCCCTGGGAAATTTCTCTTATATTTTTTCAACATAATCGAATAGTACGTCTGGTATGGACTGTCGACATTTTGCCGAATAGCCCCTGTAAACCTCTACCTACCGATACCGCCGACAGCCGCTGGGAAAATGCTGGAAATTGAGATGCAACGCAACGAGGGATCTGTCAGTGTGGAATATCAACTACAGCAGTCAGTAGTGTGTGTGCTGAAGCGGGTTTCGTATGGTCAAGCCGGGCCTAGTTGTAGTCTACAGCAATTCATGCTCACCCGGCCAGAAAGTCGCTTTTTATTCACTTGGCCTCTTTTTTTTGCCACGAGTCCGGCATTTCAGCCGAGGGATTTTGTACGTACCGTATGTATCCACCTGATCTTGAACTTTCATTTATGCCAGATGTTGGGTCTTGTGACGTGTGATCCAAATGTATACAGCAGTTGAAAATGTTCCAGACAAGCAGTAGGAATTCCAATTTTTTATTTAATTCTTTTGTTTTTGGCCGTTGCGAGATCCTCTCTTATTTGGAAGTCATGAAAGAATGTGCTGGGAAATTTACTCGATGATTGCCGTCGAATTTTCACCCACAATCGTCGCCACTCCCTGACAAAAAAAGCAGCTCTTCATGTGCGGCGAAGCACCCGACTTGAAAGATCTGCCCTAAAGGAAGTGGTTGCCTGAATCACGGCGCCAACATCAGCTCCAAACTGCTCTGACGCACCCCCCCCCCCGACTCGTTAGGCTTACGAAATTACTTAAAAGCACCCACCACGGTCTGATCTGATGGGCCTGCCTCCAAGCCTGCCTCCAAAATAAGATGAATCGCCCCGACATTTATCAGCACCACAAATACCGGTGACGCACGTGCCCCTGCGCAACCTCATTCTGCTTCTGCAATGCGGTGTAGCACCCGCACCTGACGCGGGCCCCGCAAATAAATGCGGTGGTAGATAACCCCGAAGATTCATCCCAGAAATGCCGCGGGACGAAGGATCTCACCATAATCACCTCCAGACTGAAAAGCACGTTAAAGCACCCACCGCCCATGCGCCGGGGAATCCAATGTGTACGACGCCCCGACAAGCGTTGCCGCCAACTCCTGCTCGTTATATGCGTGTCGGAGCTGCTGTCGCCGGTGTCTGATGCCTTTCCGGTATCTCCCTCCCTCCTCCCTCCTCCCCTCTCTCCAACCAAAATTCAGCTGCAAAAGTCGAGTTTCCAGACACACGGCCGACGCTTGTTAAACCAAAAAACAGCTATTAATATCATACGTACCAGGCATGCTGCTACGGGGGACCATAGCAAATAGGACTCACGGTACACACGAAATCCTATATATTTCCTTATATATGCCAACAATATTTGGTTCTATTTAGTATTGTCCCCCGTAAATAGTAAAGGGCGAGTGCAGTTCGTCAGACACGACTATTTCGGCTCCGCGGGACTCGTTGATACTACTGCCATCGGTACGAAGCGCCAGAGCACTCGCGACAAGAAAACCATGAGTCAACTCCAACGAAGCTACCACGTCCCACACATTTCTGTCACACCAGCCCACCCCTCTCCCTTGGCCGGGCGGGGACGCTACTACCCAGCTTCCCCCCCTATCGCCCACGCCGTTGGGACTGCTACGACTACGACTACTACTACTGCTGCTACTACTACTACTGCTGCTGCTGCTGCTGCTGCTGCTACTGCGCCCTAGGCCCGGGTGCATCTGGGTCGCCAAGCGGGATCGGGAAACCGACTCTCCGCGGGGAGCGCGGGGGGAGCGGGCGCCGTGGGATGTATGCCATGAAATCCCGTCCGATCCTTAAGCAGGTGGGGATCAGCACCTTGTACACCATCCCGCACGCCCAGACGAGAATGAAGATGGGCTTAAAGTTCAAGTAGCACAGGTCCGAGGCGAAGTCAAACCCCACCACTTCCGACCACGTCACTGTGCATGCGGCGCAGGTCAGGAAGAGCCACAGCGAAGCGCCCTGGTCTAGTGCAACCCTGAAATAGAGGTGGATCAACATGACCCCCAGGATCCACAGCACCGGCACCCCGAGACCCTCGACGCCGGGCGGGAGGCCCGTTGACCAGAAGGGAGCGGACCAGAGAACTACCGGCGCGAGCACGCACACGCACACGCTGTAGCCTGCGGTCGCCCGCACCAGCGGCGTTCCCTCGAGGAACCACGAGACCACAGCGTAGCCAATCAGCGAGGCAACAGCCCCCTCGACGCCTGGCACGAAGGGCCACAGGGAGAAGAACGCCCGACAAGCTGCTTGCCACAGCGCCTGAGCGATCACCGTGGCGAAGGAAGCGAATAGTTCCAGCCCCGTCCCGGGCTGTACGAGACCCAGCGGGCAGAAGAGGACGTTCCCCCCCATCCAGGCAAGCAGCGTTCCCGCGGCCATGCACACGGACGATTTCCACCTCTGGAACTGATTGCTCAGGTCCACCGCGAAGGGAACGGCGAGAAGCAGCGCCCCCGCTACCCCTAGCGTCAGGCGCGCTTGGTATTCGGGGATGCCTGGAAGGAAGAGCATTTCGTCGGCAATGGCCGCGATCAAGGCAGCCAGGGCAAGTTCCACCGGGACGATGAGGAGTCGCAGTGGGGCCCGTACGGCCGGGTGGAGCCCCTCCCACAGCACCAGTAACGATGGCAACACAGCTATCACCAGCACGGCCCAAAACATGTGAGTCTTGAAGTCATTGAACTTCTCCGTCGGCCCCGCCTGCGCCTTCATCAACGAGCCTGACATCGATATTGCGAACAATGTGAGGTCTACCACCGCGCAGAGCACAAGTGGGCGACCCCTAGGCCTTACTTCTCCCGGCGCTTCAAACAGGGGAGAGAGACGCAAGCGGCGACGGGATACAGCAGCAGCCGTCTGTTAGAGAGGGTGATGGGATGTGTGAAATGCACAGTACAGCACAGGCAGCCGTCCGTTAGAGCCAAGAAGTCGAACGAAAAGTAATACCAACAAACTGGTTTCAATCATATTTCGGAGCGATATCATACCGTCCGCTCGCCACGTCAACCTCATTCGAACGAACGACAAAATAGTATTAATGGCAAGAAACTTGTCTCTGTCGATGGTTCGGGGAGGGGGGGTACATACAACGCCTAAGCCAATCGATGTCAAGGTGTTGCCTATTGAGCTGTCGGGGTGAAATATCGATCGATTGCTCAGCCCAGGGTGTTCCTCTGTAGATCGACTACAATATTCATCAACACGACTTGTTATTTCCAAATTTTCTGTCGGCTTTCGCATTTCCGCATCATCGGAGATACCAGGTAAGGCCTACCGACAACATAGGTGCCGACGAAACGGGAGACTATGCTGCACCAGCTAGTTTTCAGATCGGCATGGACTATGCGCTGCTGTACGTACTCATTATCGGAAGCCTCAAGATTTGAACAATTTTCGCGCATACAACATACGGTAGGGTATACCGTTTTTTTTTGTGTTGATGACCACCTGGAAATACACTACGTGATACAAAACAAAAGAAGGGTTCGGCGCAAGGGAGGAGGTGAATGTCGTGTGAGCGCTGTCTGCCTGCCGGCGCTTTTACTCCAGCGCGTTTGTCCGCGCGCCGACTTACCCCTCGGCTGTTGCAGACGTGCCCCCGGGGTCTGTATTAGGAAGCTCCAACCCACCATGGTCATGAAGGAATACAAAAAGAAGAAGTTCACCACGATATACAAGGGAGACTGCGAGAACTCCGCACCCGGTCCCGAGGTCGTTGGGGGCCGGGTCCCCCGCAAGAGAGCCGCCTTGACCGGCCCGTCACCCGGCGTCACGACCTCTGTCCTCCACTGCCGTATGTTCCAGGGCCGCAAGGCCTCTCGAGCGTCGGCCGTCTCCTGCAAGGAAGGACGGGCAAACTCCTCTTCAACTCCCGTCTTGCGTTGCAACACCTCCAAGTTGAGGTACAACGACCCTTGGAGAGCCTTGCGGCCCTTCCTTCCCAAGAAAGTCGCCTCGACCGGCCCGTCATCCGGCGTCACGCCCAGCTGCTCAATGTCCCGCCTGAACTGCAGCGGGGACAAGTCATCGTGCGCTAGGCCTTGGGCTTCAACCTGCTCCCACTCGGCCACCACGCCCGGCTCCTCCACGCTCGGCGTCAGATACGGCATTGCCGTTTCCCTGTGTCCTTCGCCTTGGGCCTCGGCCGGCTCCCACATGGTGAGCACGTCCAGGTCCTCGACCTCCACTGTCGGCTTAGCCTCACGCGTATCCGGAGGAGGGTTCTCTGACGCAAGCCCGCACATGGTGCACCGGACGCCTGTCACGGTGCTGGACGGTTCCAACCAACAGAGAGAGGGGTCCGGGAGGGAAGCGAAACCATAAAGTGAGAAACCCGAAAACTGTGTGGCCCAGGTCGAATTTCTGAGTTAAGAACGGGACCCTTCCAGACAAACACGGTCGTTTCAGTGTTAGGACTCCCGAGTTTCTTTTTTTCCTGTCAATCTCAGCCTGTTCACGTTTCTCTTTCTAATAAGGGGTGCCTTCTACACTATTCTTACGGGGGTAGTGTTAGAGGGAATGGGGGGAGGGGTAACAGCAGGAGGGGTAGAGGGAACACCGTACAAGTGTATGGGGGCAGGGGGGGGAACAGGAGGAGTAGAAGGGAAACCGCGGTAGAAGAGAGTAGCAGAGAGACCGCAGATAGGGTAGCAAGGTACCAGGCCGACTAATAGGTTGGACTTTTCTTTGCTACTCGTACCGCCAACTGCTGCGGCCGTTCGGTATGCATTTTGATTTTTTTCCCTTCTTATCCTTATGAAAGAAGTACTACATAGTGGGTGGGTGACGAGCGTATTTTGGCCCACTCACTATTGCTCTTTTTACTTAGTTAAGTGTTCACCGGGATGCATAGTCCCCTTTTCCTTCTCGTATATTTCCCCTTGCACGTCCCTTTTGGCTCATGCTCGGGGTTAAGTATGTATGTGTCTGAGCTTTGGCTTCCCATTTTATTTATTTATTTGGGATTCTTCTCCTTTTCTGTTTCTTTTTCTTGTTGTTTTTCGGTTTGGTTTTTTCGTTGCTTCTCTTTCTTTATGGTGTATTTTGGTTGCTGGCGTATGTATGTATGTTGTGTCGGCCGCACCTAGTGCGAAGGCATGGTATTACGTAGGCTATTTATGCATCACGGTGTGTTATCTCTGTGTCGTAGTCTGTGGCCACAGAGCTCGTATCTTTCTAGGGTGAAGAATCAGCACGGACACTGGGCTTGCTGGATGTCGACGAGTAGAAGAACGGTTTAATGTGAAGAACACACACACACATAGTTAATAGAACCTATGGTATACATGGAAAACCTATATATTTTCGTATTTTTACTAACAAAATTTGGTCCTGTTAACTATGGACCCCCGTAGTAGCTACGCCTCCCGAGGTTTTCGTTTTCCTGTCAATTTCGATCTGTTTTTTTTTCCTGAACGAAAAACGGGCGCCTTCTAGGTACACTAACTATTTCAGGATGTCAACTCCCGAGATCAACATTTTCCTATCAATCTCAGCCGGTTTGTGTTTCTCATTTGAAAAGAGATGCGTTCTCCGTAGACTAACTACCAGGTATTTCAGTATATACACGGACTCCCGATTGCCATACTTTTCTACCTATCTTAACCTGGTTGCCTCTTTTTTCGAGAATAGGTGCTTCTATGTTAACAAACTCATTCAGTATAATAAAGTCTCCCGAGTTTCTTCACTCCCCCGTCAATCTCAGCCTGTTTATTGCGTTTAGTCAACAGCGGGTGCAAAAAACCCCAGTATACTCGTAGCTCCTGAGTTTATTTTTCCCTGTCAATATCATCCTGTTTTATTTTCTTGTTTAAGAACGGGTGCCTTCTGCGTACAGTGTTACTAGTTAGGTAGTTCAGCGGAGCTACTCCACAAGTTTCTTGTGTTCCTGTCAATCTCAGCCTGTCTGTTTCTCTTTTTTGAGAGTGGGTGGCTTCTATACTGAATAAATCTTTCAGACTAACAACTGTCGAATTTTCTATTTTCCTGTCAACCTCAGCACGTTTGGTTTACCTTTTTGACATATGTATTTTAATCATCACTTTTACTTTTCAGCCCAACTCGTAGGAGGTTTTACCCTCAGCGATCTTCTGGACAAGCCATGGTCACAGGTGTCGTTCCTTCTCCCGCCCGGTACGTGCCTTTACTTTTTTGTCGCGCATTGGGTTCAGCATTCCAACTGCTCGTCGATGATCATCGAATGTAGCTAACTCATAACTCACGCTCTCGCGCTTTCCGCTAGAGTATTTTTTTTATGCAAGAAAAAGTCCCTACGAGCTTGCACTCGGTGAGACTCGAACCCACGAAATTGGTCTTGATAGGCACGCGGACCACCTACCAAGCCACCGGGGACGCCGGCATCATGGGTGTTTTCTATTCCAGTAGGTTGACTCATGATGAGTTTCTTAGCTTCCTTGTCAACCTCAGCCTGTTTTTTTAATATATTTACTCGATAATGGGTGCCTTCTGCACTCCTATTTCAATGCAACGACTCCCGAGTTTCGTATTTCTCTGTCAGTATCAGCCAGTTTGTACTTACGACAAATATGAATAGCTAACGAAGAACGGGTGCCTTCTGCACCTACTTCAGCGCAATGACTGCCGAGTTTCTTAACTTCCTTGTCAATCTCAGCTTCGTTTTTTGCTGAGTTCTTGCTCCGTTAATGCTAATATTACGCAGCAGTTTTCGAGAAATACGTGCTCCGTACGACAATATCGAATACTTCGAACAGAACAGTACAGGGCCACGCACGAGAAAATAACCCTACGTATAAGAACACAAGCCTGGGTTTTTCCCGAGCGCTAAGAGCATTGCACTGAGAAAATCGTGCTCAGCGGCGAGCACCACTATCACAAGTTCCTACCGAACGTGACAGTCTATCTATGCTCGAGGTCGTCCAGAAAGGATGGTGTCGTCGCCTGAAGGTTGTAAGGCTTGCTTGCTTACAGTAGGTGTTTCTGGCTGGACCACAGTCGGCATTCTACTGGTACGAGTACAAAGGGTAACCAACCACCTATGGCGCAATAGTTTGTAGTGTACCCACACACAACTGTACACCATGCTTTCCTCTCCTCCCCCCGGCACCGGCGGAGTAGGTTTTGCATTCTGGGAGGTAGGATATTTAGGGGTGTTTTGGACTTGAAAATTGCGCAGCGCGGTCTGCACTTCGGAATCGTCGTCCGCAATTGAGAAAAAAAATTCCTGGTTCGATGCAAACGCGTTTATGGCCAGTTTCGGCCCGTTTTGGCCCGTTTTTGCTGCGTTTTGGGGTCAGGGTCAGGGATAGGGTTAGAGTCAGGGGTTGGGTTGGGTCTTCGCCCGTACCTTGATCCCAACAGGAACCAAAATACCTGAACAGCCTACCAACCTGAAGATCTTACCCCCCAGATTGTAATGGGACCTGGCGGGACGTATGTTCAGGTCGACCACTGGATATACGGGTCGACGTGTCAAAAGCCAACTAAAATTGGTTTACAGTAGCAGCAGAAGGCGTTCAAATTTCTGGGGACTCAGGGAGAGTATTTTTCATGCGCGACATTAGGAAGTTACAAGGTACGACATTTTTCTTGAACTATGCTTATGGTGGGGCTCGTCATGGGAAATCTGTTCGCGCGCACTTCCTGGCGGGAATACAGTAGTAGGCGCTGTTCACTGTTAACGTACTGAGATATTGTTCGGGCTAGGAAGAACTTCCCGGTGGGTGTGAAGGTACGGGCGTGGGCCCACAACCCAACGCCTAAACCTAACCTTGATCCGCCAAAGCTGGCCATAAACGCGGCTGCGCCGCTTTCGCATCGAGCGAGAAATATCTGAACGACGGACCACGATTGATTCCGAAGTGTGGACCACGCTAATAGCCGAAACTTCATTTAAACAAACACAATCGGAGAGATTTTTTTTGCTCCGGGAGAATTTCACGAATAGTGACACGAACGCCTCCGTATCTTGATACATACCTCCAATTATTTCCAAACTTTGGAAATTCTGAAAAAAGTGTTCTCCGACAAGAATGATGAGGCTAAGACCTTGTTTTAAAAACATAAAAAAAATAGCTGTGAGATCGAGTGTTTTGTCGAGGCTCATCTTTTCAGGTTGTGTGTCATACTGCTAGTGATACTTCGATCACGCGTACTACGGGTTTCATATGGCCTCATGCAGGGTATACAGTGGGTGTATGAGGAACACAAGATCTTAAGCTCCAGATCTCAAGGAGTGTGTGTGTGTCTGTATTAGGGAAAAAATAAAAGTAATGTTCGGAGATTGCGCTTACACTATCTGTTTTACGGTAGCCGGCGATAATCGAACTCACGATACCCCCCCAAAAAAACATGTCCTGTCGATGACGACGCCAATACAGATCACGACCTTCCCGGTGTGTGTAAGAAAAGACTACCCGAAATCCTCACTCACCAGGTGGTAGGAGGCATGCTGGAGGAATCTCCCAGGAGTTTACGCTGCCAAAGGTCGGCGCAGCACTGCCTTTCCTCGGGCGACATTGAGTCCACTTTCGACCTGTGCTTCTTCCACAAGCCACGGATGTGTCGCACCGCGGCCTTCATGATGATCTGCTGCTGCTACTGCTGAAGATGTAAGTCTGTCTGCGTGGTGATCGGTATGGTCGAGCCGCGGGCACAAGATCAGACGGAGCAATCGGAAGACGGAGAAGGGCGAACATTAGTTTGGTGATTTTATTAAGGACGAGTTATTTACGGGGGTGGTGTACTGCTTCCACCCTCGAGGCGTTCTACGATAGAGGTTCACCCTGATTTTTCTGAGGCTCCTCACTTGACCTTAAGGAGTTCCACATCTCACCATAAAACTGACTTCACAAAAAATCAAATTGCATCCCGATGAATAATCACATTGCCCAAGTATACAAAAACGTCATTTTTCGAAACAAGATTGGCTTTCCGACGGTTTCGGGATAAGGAACCATGCCACATGCAGAAAACGTTTTAGCGGAAATATGCTACCTCAATCGCAGAACGCGTCCCTTTTAGGACTGCAGTTCCGTTTAGGGGTTAAAACACTTGGAATTAGAGTGGTTTGCCCCTAACACGGGACTGCACTCTATTTATAGAAGGGTTGACCAACCTACCGGCAGCATATATGTACGGCATGATAGCATGGATAGCACAGACAGTAGCAAGGGTGTACCGGTCTTATCGTGGAATACAAGTAATGTTGGAAGCTTTCGCGGCTTATCTACTGTACGAGTACTGCATGTACTGTAAACACCACTTTTATTTACCAGGGTCGTTCACGGGTCACAATCCGACCCGCCAGCCGGGCCGGGAGGTGTTCAAAATTTCAAGGGTCGAGTCGGGCCTGGTCGGGCCGGACCGGGTGGGACCGGGTCGGACCAGGTCGGGCCGGACGAGGAGGTGTTCAAAATTTCACGGGTTCGGTCTGGTCGGGTCAAGGAGCTTCCAATCTTGCGGATCGTGTGGGGTGGGGTCAAGACGTTTTAAATATCATATCATAGGTCGGGTCGGGTCGGGTCAAGACGTTTTAAGTCTCTTATCATAGGTCGGGTCGGGTCGGGTGACGAGGTGTGGCACCTGTACTTTTTATGCGTTCCATTAATAGCAAGGTATCAATCGGGCGCCAATACAAGGGCCGCTTGGTCTCAATATTGTTGTTCAAATGGTCCTTATGTTTCTGCCCAGATGGGTATACGTCAGATCAGATCGGACCAGATCAGGCTTGATATCCACTACGTGATCTAGATCTTTCGGCTCAGATCAATCCCTCATTTACAGCAGATCACCTGCACTATACACTGTCTACAGTATTATACTACCACTCCGGGCGTAAATATAAGGACCGATTCATAGCCCGATTGTTACGTAAACGATTCTTAACATTTCTGTCCAGAGTAGTGCATGTTTGCCAGGTGGGATCTGTATGACACAGCTCCTGCGCAGATGTTTTTGTCTGATGATAGGAACAATACGACGCACCCCTGGCACTCAACCTCTCATACGGTTGCAGTAGATTGATATGGTCTATGATTTACATCGTGGTCTGCGTCCGGTGTCTGCTCTGTTGCTGCTGCTGCTGCTGCTGCTGTTGTTACGGCAGTTGGGATTTTTTTTTGCCCCATGCGGCATGGGGACAGGCACGACACTGCTGTATTAATAGAAATTAAGCAAACATTTGTGCACGCCCATGCTCAATTTTTTAGATATCCCAGCGCGCCAAGTGTACGGGACGAAGCCCCAGCGATCATACACATAGCAAGTCGGAGTACCGCCGCACCGTGAGGTTCGCGCTACCCCGCCTCCGGTTGGTTGCAGGCTGGTCGCGGCATTAAATTTCGCTGAGACTCCGAGGATCTCGATTTCTAGGGCCTCCGTTGGGGGGTTGGCAACAACAAACAAGTGGATGGGCAGACTCGTACGCAGGGGCTGGAGGGGCAAGGCCGAGAAGCGATTATGCTTGTTTGTGGGTGGGGTGGCTGCCTGAAGGGCTCGGTATACACTAAGTAAAGCAGCACACGCGCGTTGCAGTAGTAGCCGAGCTTCTTCTTCTACCAATGTGTGCCTAGCATAGACAGGCAAGCGCATCTCGCCATCTACTCAGGGCTACCTGCTGCTGTGTTTGTAGTTCTGTTTGCTCACCTCCTTCCTCCTCCCGTTGAGACTGAACGAAGGAAGAAAACCTCTCGTTACCAGATTATCAAAATCCGGCGGCAGCCGAACACAGGCAAGCAGCTCCGTGCTTTGCAGCGACGAGTAGGCGGGACGGGCAGACCCGTGCCCTATTGCACTGCTTTTGCACGAAGGTGGCAAGTAAGTGGCCTCAGGTTGGCAGCGACTCGGCAGCAAGAGCAAGGAGCAGTTTGACTCTCTGTGTCGCCTTCCCCCTCCTCCCGCCCAACGCTTTTCCCGGGGAGATAGGCCAGGGAAGAAGATCGCATTATCCCTATTGGTCATTTCACCCTCCGTGTCGGGTGAACCTGAGCGAGTGAGTGTTCGTGGTAAAATTGGGCTAATCTCTCCGCATTTTTCATGCGTTTCGTATTTTGCGTTACGCCGACTGTCAAAGTGCTGACTACCGATTCGGGCGATAATAATAAGCCATACCTGGTACCTGGGAAGACAAGAAGCCTTGCAGAAGCTGCGTGGAGCTCTACAAGCATGTCGTTGGCTACTTGTATACACCCTATAGTGGACGTATTACCTACCAGATGTACTCGTTTACCAGTTGCCGGCATCATCAGCAGTCAGAACGTCAAAACGTCACGAGCGTACGAGTAGACCCCTTGACAGTTTCATTTCGGGTGTTTATTAACACCAATAGTAATAATAGTTGTTTTGTGTTTTCCTTTTTCGTCGGTTACGGACCCAAGACAACCACCTGCTTCCTGCTGTGCTCCTGGGCACACAAGGTCACGGAGTAAACTTTATTGCTTTCACCTGCAAAGCGCACAGCACACACACACATGACACAAGGCGAGGTATAGATAGGGTGCAGCCAGCTCTAGGGTACAAATGCATCAACTGCAGAATTACAAATGCATCTACTACTGTAGAATTAATTCTCTACAGGATGCCCATCCAGATAGATGCTGAATAGCGGAAGTAAAACCTGACCTGACCCCGAGGCCCAACACCTCGAGCGTCGTGATTTATTTGTCGAAACGAGGCAGGGATCGTCTGCCGAACATATCGTGCCAACAGCACCAGCAGCACTCACAGATGAAAAATATGCTCTTTGCAGCAGCTGAGCCGGGGCCGCTCGGTGGACGCGGGAGGTGGAAGCAGCGCTGCGACGTGCGGCTCCGGTCACGGACACCACCATCGTGAAGTCGACGAACAACATATTTTTAGGGTTTCCTCGCCATCATCATGTGGGGGACGGTGGCAGTGACGATGGCAATGATGGTTGTTATGTGGGAGATGGCGGAACGGCGTCTTCGTCCCACGACATGACCAGCGTTCTCGGGCTAGAGGTGATGACTCAATCAACCGACCGAGTGTTTGGAAGCGCAGTCCGCAGTCCGACTTTTATCGGAGTGTGATGATGGCATAAGTAGTAAACCTTATTGTGCGGCTGTCGATACCGATGCCGCAGCGATATCGATAGAGAACGCATCAGCCAGGCACCAGCAGGCGTGCACATACCAGTAGACGCGGTAACAATACAACAGCAGTATGATGTTCGCTACTCAACACGTACGCACCAGGTATGACATACCTATCATAGGAATATGGTACGAGTACGTATATAGAACGCACTCGTCGTTTGAGATGCAGCTGCAGTATTATTAATAGTAGTACTATTAATAGTAGTACTAATAATACCAGATATTTATACCTGGTACCTGGTGTACGGTACAAGGGCCGAGTGAGTGCTGCTGCTGTAGTACTGCCGTGCTGCCGTGGTCTGCACTGCGCTCGCATGAAACGTAGCTGGGTAGGTATATACGATGAGTATGCACGAGTACCGTGAGGCTTGGACTGACCGGAGCACTGCAGCCGCAGTCTATCGGCCGGAAATACCTGGCACGTATCTACGTGCGCTTCCACGTCGTCCCCATCCCCACTGGTATACGTACGTACGCATATTTAGTCCTTTTCTGGCGATTTATCCCCGCCATCTCAATCACAGGTATTAATAGATACGTATCGCGTTGTCCTAAAATATTTATGATCGTTAGTTATTCAATGCAAGGTGTTATACCAGGTATTAAAAGTATATACGATCGTATAGTTCTATGTCCGGACAATATCAGTACCCGCGTGTTGAACGCGTAAATACTGCTGTACTCGTAGGTATTGTACTCATACTGGACGTCATAGTTGCGCGAAGCTATTATTAATATTATTTACCTCATGGGGGTGCTGTTCCGTTAGGGGATGTTTTTGGATGACATGTGCTTACTACGCCTTTGGATAGGGGCGCCCGGGACAATCTTTATTCGACATCTCGCATGAAAAGGCCAGGATGAAAAAAACACACCGGAGCGCTGTGATCACAGGATGATTTGCGGCATTTTTTTCCTCATTTTTTTTTTTTCTTGTATTTTAGGATCACTTGGTTTCCGAGGCTTCCCCTTCGCGCCCCCCCCCCCCGGCCCCTGAGTACGTAGGGGGAGGGGGGGGTGTACTCGATAGGAGAGATGTACTCGATCTCATGCATGGCCGTAGTCGTATGACCATAGACCCTCGCATCCCTACAATGCCGGGACGGAGCATGTCGGGTTTTCACCGACCAGGCAGACATTGCTTGCACCAAGCGCGAAGCGTAAGGGAGGGGGGGGTGTACTCGATAAGAGAGATGTACTCGATCTCATGCATGGCCGTAGTCGTATGACCATAGACCCTCGCATCCCTACAATGCCGGGACGGAGCATGTCGGGTTTTCACCGACCAGGCAGACGCTGCTTGCACCAAGCGCGAAGCGCCGTGAGGTGTCCGGCGAGTCGCATGAAGGGTGAGCTGCATCCTACTAAGAACCGCTTGTGAGGCGGACTTTCTTGCATATGGATGACAGCTTCAATGAGTTAGTTTAATTTTCGGTGTGGCCACTTCCAGAGACAGCAATGGGAGTACTATGTAACTGCCTCTTGGGTGCCTTACCTTGAACACTACGTGATACGATCAATCCCCTTGTGCAGAGTAAAGGTTATTTACTTCGCACAAATGATCTCACTCGACAACCAGCTGTGGGCGACCGCCAAAAAAAAAAACAAAAAAAAAACGGTGCCCTGGATGACTAGCTCACGTAGTGAGCGGCATGTTTTACAGTGTCGTTGTCAACCGATGCCAACCCAACCCATATATAATATATAATATGAGGGGGGGAAGCGTGAGGGAGGGGGGGTATCTAAAACCAAGTTGAGGACCAACGCCCCAACGGGTAGGGTAGACCGTAACTGGTCCGAGTCCGGCGGGAAGGCCTCATAGCCTTGGTTTTTGTTAGTGGGTGAGCGCGAGCAAGTCCCACACTACCCGGGAGAGATGACTTTCCCGGGTGGATATCTCCACCGCACCTGCTCCTCTCGGGGGTCAGGTCGGGTCAACGTGCCCAACTGGGCTAAATTGACACACGACACGAAATTGGGAACGTGGAAGTGTGGTGAGCTTAAGCTTTATTTTTACCAATCCGCCGGAGGATAAAAAAAAAAAAAAAAAAAAGTAACTGAAAACTGAAAAAATGTGAAAAAGAACAGTTTTTTTGCCGTAAATCGTCCTGTGATCACGTTTTTTTTCAAGTTGAGTATCAACTATTTAATCAGTCGAACTCACAGCTGACGCATTTCAATTTTTTTAAAAAGTATCCTTCGGCGGATTGGTAAAAATAAAGCTTACAGTAGTGTTATGGTATCCCCTCTCCCCTGTTGCGGCGTTATGGTTTATAGCAATCGTCCCCTCATCATACCTGGCAGGCGTTATCGCTTGCTTTTCTGATGAGCGCTTCTGATGAGCGCCTCGCCCCTTCGTTTATAAGACATCTGGCAAGGCAAACAACTACTAATACAAGAGCTGCGAGCTAAGCTGCGAGCTAAGTGCAGGCAGCAGGCTGCAGGCTAAGCTAAGCTAAGCCGTGTTGCTGACTTTTTTTTTTGGAGTAGCTGAGCTTGTCTGTCAGCATAACACGCGATACAGATACGGAAGGGGAAGGGGCGCTGCACGCGCTGATCAGCCAGTTCTCGATATTATGCATGGCCGTAGTCGGGAGGGGGGCATGCCTCCTAGACCCTTAGCAACGAAGGGAGGAGAACGAGGTTGATCAAGGATCGAGTATGCTTGGTTGAGTCGACCGGCTGTTTCAGGCGTTGATTTTGTCAAGTACTTTCGCTCTTGGGCTTGTGTCAAGGACGGTTTTGTGGATGTTTCTGAAACTTACCAGGCGGATGACGTGAAAAAAACGCCTGCTGTGTAACCTCAAGACCTGGGGGAAATAATACGAATGAAGCTCTGCAGGAGCGCGCGAGCGTTAAGATGGTGTTGTGGCGTGTGCTTCGGGTTTGCAGCGAAAAAGACGGCAGTCCCGAGCACCGTTGTGCCTCGGAGTAAGTACGATTTACTGCGGGGGACCATAGTAAATAGGACTGAACATTGTTCGAAAAAAACGTAAACGTAAATATAAAGGTTTTTGTGTTTACCGTAGGTCCTATTTATTATGGTCCTCCCCGTAATAGTATGAATGCTTTATTCCGAGGCGCAATGGGTTCGACACGCCCTCTGGCTTGTCCCTTTTCTTCGGGCTATTTCTAAGGGCAAAGTCACTTGGTATTGGTGTGCAAACACCGCGAACGGAAGCCTTCTTCCTGGAATTTTGGTTCATAGCTTTCACACCAACCCTGTAGTATACACACGTGCTACCAGGTACTACTGGGGGCGTGGTGGTTTCGCCATTAGTTTTTTTTTTTTCCCCTCCAATGTTACTACAGTCCCGGGCAGGTTTGTGGCGAAAATAATATAAAAAAGGGTCGCATCGATCACGGCGCGGATGTTTTTTTCTTTCGTCTGTTGGTTTGTTTGTTTGCCTGTGGCGGTAGGAACACGTCCCGCTAGGCAGGTAGGTAGGCTTCAAGAGGACCGCGCAACGTGAGTCGGAGATGGGACAGTATCGTACCCGTGACCTTAATGAGGGTAGTAGAGTGTAGACCTTGACCCAGCGGTGACCAATGATTGAGCTTCGTGAAAATGGTTGAAACATCATGTTTCTTGAGGGGCAAGGCCAAGAAAACAAAAAAGCCCACAAAGTTTCTTCCGTCCCCGCGCGCCGCCAGCAGCCCGTCCAGGCCTAACTCAGCTACGAACACCTAAGGAGAGTTGCCAGAGCCGCCGTCAGTGCTTCTTATCCATAGTCAGCTATATATTTCAGTACAAAATGCGGAGTTTTCAGGGCCGCCGCCAATGTTTTCCAGGCCAAATTTCCGGAACGAGCACAAAAGTCGAGCTTTCAGAGCCGCCATCAATGCTTCTCACACCAAAACCAGCTATATACGTTCGTATGATATCGAATTGTTATCGATTATATACATACAAGTATGTTTTTTGCTGGTCGACATGGGCGACCACTCTTTGCGGGAATACAATCCCGGTTTAGACTCTGTTTTGAATGCCGAACGGGGGCTGTATGATGATATTTCCAATCGGAGAAGTGCACGGTACCAGGTATAGTTTTGCTCGGTTTTCGCTCGATATCCATCAGCACCACAGAACGTCCCCGTTTCGCCGACACACCGACATACACACCGCTCTGGAGGGAAAGGTAGGGAACAATTGCCATTTGCACTCATCCCGAAATGTTCCCTATATTTCCCTCCAGAGCGTTCGCGACAAGGGGGGGGGGGGGGAAGGAGGGCGACATGAGCGTAAAGAGGGTAGGTTCCGGGACCGTGGGTTTCAGCAATCAAGAGGCGTTACTGTAAACTCCCTTCGAATTCCACCCACATTTTGAGCGATGAGCTGCTTGATGAGGTATATATTATATTGTACTGCAAGGGCTTTAACGGCGGGGTGATGTCGCCCTCTCTCGTACGCTTTTCGGGCGTCTTGCCGCATGCGATAGTTTTGTGTTCCGTGCGCAAGGTGTTCTCAATTTCGTTTGGTTTTTGTCGAACACGCTGTTCATCGCCTCGTCTGTTCTACTGCTGCTGCTGCTGCTGCTGTTGTCCGGTATCGACCGATAGTGCTCCCTTCAAGAAGCTCTCGGTCGTTGTGGTCTCTCGGCTCAACGCACTCAGCGCCGACCAGGTCTCGCTACCGTCCTCGCTACAGTCGCTCGTAGCGATTTCGGCAGTCGCGTGTTCTTGCCTCGATCCATCCACAACCTTGACCCCAACCCCATCCCCACTCCCACCGCCAACCTCAACCCCAAATCCAAACCTATCCCCACCCCCACCCCCCCCTTCTCCAGTGTGAGCGGTGCTTGGTAACACCAGCGGACCCACCCTCTCTTCTCTACCAACATCACCACCATCACCGCCACGATTTCCCTCTAAAGTCGCTGTTCTTGGTCTGGAGGAGATTCTACTGCCGCCGCTGTCTCGATTTCGTTTCGCCCCCGCCCCTTTCCTGTTAGTCCGCTTAAGGTTAGCCTTGTGGAAGCCTTGCCGGAGCGAGGCCGGCACTTTGATGGAGTTCTCAGTGAGAAAGGCGTTATAGTCTTCGGGCCCCTGTCGCACGAAGCTCAGGCAGGCCAAGACCATTTTTTGGGCCGCCTTGCTCCGGTGATCTTCCTTCCGGAAGGAGGCGTTAACCAGGGTCCAGAACAGGTGCGGCGTTACCGTGTGCCCGTTCACGAGAACCTGCATGCCATCGTTTGATGTTTTTTCGTCAAGTGAAATATGTGTCAAGATTCGAGAGTACAGCAGTGGGAGTTAGGACGTTTGACCCAGCTGCACTTTAAGGTTCGACAGTACTGTTCTTTTTGCTTGATTCTACGACGCGGCAATTCATTGGTGTTTGAAACTTGGTCCGGCTTCGGTTTGAGGCGACGCTGGCACCTCAAGCGTCTCCTGGTCCCCAACTCTAATATGTAGATGTTTTATCGGAACATTAATAAAACGCTCTTTTAACACGCTGCGTTGGGAACTTCGGCTGGTTCGTGCTTGCCGGAGAGCGACCGTGACTCGAAAAAAAAATCATCACAGCAGCTTGTGTTTCTCGCGAGATTGCTCATCCGCAGGTTCTCAGCAGAGGCCTACACCTCGGCTTAGAGGTGCTGCAGCGATTAAAAAAAAAACGGCAGCTGAACATTTGCACTTCATTTGCGGACAGCTACAGCTCCTCACAGGACACTACAGCCCGCGAAATTGAGGGTTGCTCCTGATGGGATGCGTGAGGGCGTCGGGTGCGCCAGACAGCGATGGTAGGCAGCCAGGAACGACTCACGAGGCATTTTCGTGCACTCGAAGTTGCGAGCGAGAAGTACAAAAATCTCGCAAAACGCTGAAATGTTTTCCTTTCAAGCAGGGCCAAGGATGTAAAAGAATCCTGAGTTTTTTTTGCCCTTTCTTTTGCCCAATAACTTACTGCCTATCATGGGAACATAGTTTTCCCTCCCGCGGCATTTTCGACGACGACTCGAAAAGAGATATACCATCCGCCTGGAAAACAGCATTTTTTTTTGTGAAGGCCATTTTTTGCATAAAATATTCCAAAACTTCGAAATACGGATCTTGGTTGCAAACCCCTAGCTCTAATCCCAAGTCGAATGGACATGTTGCCAAAACGCCTACGCGCGGGTACTTCACGACGCGTTGCTGAGGGTGCTAGAGTCTCCTTAAGGTTGGGCAGTAGGTGTTTACACCCTGGCCCAGCTTCGGTTCAAGGTTCGACAGGAGGTGTTTACGACTTGATCAAGCTCCGGTTCAACGTTCGTTTGTGGTAGTATTTACGACGTGGCCCAGTTGCAGTTTAAGGTTCGGCCGTAGGTGATTCCGACGAGGCCCAGCTTCGGTTTAGGGCTCGGTAGTACTGTTTACGTCTTAGCCCAGCTTCGGCTTTAGGTCCGGCAGTAATTTCTGCGGCTAGACCCAACTCCGACAAAATGGTTGATAATGTACACCACTGAAACTCCTCACTACGCCTTCATTCCGACAAAATTTCACATTCCGAGAATTTGGCCAGGAATTCGGGGTTAGAGTTAAGTTTATGCAGGTGCGGGGCGAGGACAGTACGTGTATTATACCACAGGGTGAGCATTCTAGGGTTTAATGTCAAGTGCAATTCGAAGGTTTTTACTTAGCCGGGCTAAGAGCAATATAGCTCTCAGCTTCAGCATCATCGTCATGATGCACAAAATATTTTGTTTTTACCTCCCTCGAGATTTCGCACGAAATCACGTCACAATACGTATGGTGGTGTCAAGTGCGGGGCCAAGGATCGGTCGGTATCAACGTCATGTTCTTGAAAACCAAAAAACCAAATTTCCGTGACCAGTTTGGGATTTCATAGGGAGATCATGTCGAATTAGTGTTTCACGTTGGTGCCATGTGGAGGATCAAGGTTCAGCACCAACGTCATGTTGTTGAAAAAAGATTCACTTATACCTGAAGAATTTCAGAGGAAAGTTATTTCAAATTATGCTATTATATGGTGGTGATAAGTACAGGACTAAGATTCTTCCGTCATCGTGTTGTTCGAAAACCTAACTACCTCCCTTCGGGATTCCAGAAGAAACACTATTAATAGTGGGAAACATGACATAGTGTTGTCAAGAGCAGGCGTCAGGTTCGGCATCAACGGACTGCTGTTCAAAAATACAAAAAAAAACATGCAGTTCTATTCGGTCTTCTTATAGTGAGTTTAATGCCAAAAACACAAAATGCTGCCTGCTATATGACCGGACCAGTACGCCACAATAACCAGCCCAGCCCGGGACGGTACGGTAGAATAGTGAGTGCGGGCCCGGAGGGCAACGTAAGGAGAATCGCAACACGTTCTCAGCATTGTTTGCTTTTTTGTCCTTGTTTCCCTTGGTCTTCACAGTCTTTCTTTGGGGATGATTGTGAGCGATCAGGGGGGGAAAACACGTAATGAAAACCAGTTATACTATTACGGGGGTCCATAGTTAACAGGACCTGTGGTGTACATAAAACCTATATATTTGCCTATTTTTACTGACAAAATTTGGTCCCGTTAACTATGGACCCCTGTAATGAATGCTTCGCTGGATTTTTAGCTGTTGGGTTAATATGTCACATAGCTATTGAGTTTGTAGCTGTTAGCTTTTGCGCACCTTGTACAAAGCCGCGGCAAGCTTGGTCACGCACGCCGGCATCCCGCCCCTCTCCTTGTGTCGCACAGCCAGAAGTATTCTCTTCGTCATCGACGGGAACCAGGTGCCTTGCAGACTGAGGGCCTCGTCCACCCGCCGTTTCGATCGAACCTGGCGGTTCCGTGTAGGTTGCATTTCGGTTACGCTTCGGTTATATTTCGGTTTCATTTCGTTTGTATCACGGCTACATTCCCGTTTCATTACGGGTACTCTACCCACGTTTACGGGGGCAAACTAAATAACACGTCAGACAGATCATATAGATCGTACAGATAATCTAGATCGTCTAACCTGCCGTTAGGAGATGCTGTGCAGGATCTGATATAGTACAGATCCCCCAGAAATCACGTCGGAGACCATGCAGAGTATGCAGATCCCATACAGATCATAAAGTATCGGGGGTCGATCTTCCCTGAAACATCTAGATCATTTTCGTGGAATCGACGATCTGTCTGATGTGTGAAAAGCTGCTATTACGGGGGTCCATAGTTAATAGGATCTCTGGTATACATAAAAACCTATATATTTACCTATTTTTACCAACAATATCTGGTCCTATTAACTATGGCCGCCCGTAATAGATAATAAATTAGAATGGCATCGTTTTTCAGCAGTATGCGGGTTAGTAAACGATATTATTTAGCCGCCATCTCTTAGATATCACTCTGGGCAGGGATGTAACACCCGTTCGATATGGATAGTAGAATCGAAACGATTATTATATTCGCGGACAAAAGACTCACGATACTATTCTGGCCGGACGCCGTTAGATTTGGATAATGTAGTTGAAGCGGGGGTTACATCCGCGGGCATTAGACTCCAGACGGGGACGATAGTCGCAAAAAGAAGCACTTATTCACAACTGCGTACAAACTGTACCTGTCGACGCATGACCTTCGGCACGCTTTCGGAAAACCTATTTCCCGTTCCGGCAGACGCGATCTGTTTCATGAACACCCCGTTGAGATAGCCGTTGGGATGGTCGTTGAGGTAGCCGTTAAGATAGTCGTCGAGATATCCGTTGAGATAGTTGGTGTTGGTATAGCCGACGACAGAAAACGCGGCAGAACCGAAAGGGAGATATTGTAGACCCGGTAACATACCCCTCGGCCCGTGGCAGTCTCCATAGAGCTGGTTCTAAAGTTCATGACCTACATGGATCTCCTCGATCGCACAGCTGACGTTATCTTAAGTTTCAATAAATCGTCTCCAACATTGGAATTCCTTTTTTTCAGGAAATTCGCCGAGCAATCCGAATACGTAAAAACTTAGTACGTACCGATTCCGAGTTTGGCATTAGCTGAACCGCTCGTAAATACTATTTCATGGTGGTGCATGCCATCCTCAACAGGGTGCAGCACGAGCTTCAACGTCGGTCACTCATAAATAAATGTTCCTACCGGGTAATTTTGTTCTTAGCTATGGTTTTCCCTCCGAACTTATCTAGCTCAAAATTGCGACCCTCTCGTACAGAAAGCGGTGTACCGTAACAGAAAACGTTGTCTCAATATTTTGGTTCGTTGGGCCTTGAGCTGATTTTCTGAGGTCGACTGGTGTAAAAACCACCGGTATACCGTTTTCAGGCGACATTGGCGGGTCATAGCCAGCAGGAAGAGAAAAACCCAGAGAAAAAGCTCTGCACGAAATATTTTTTTTTGCGTAAATATTACCGTAACATCGTATCATTGGTGTTATTTTTTCTTGACAACATCCATCATCCTCTTCATGTCCGTTGGTCACCCCCCTCGTCCTTCCAATCTACATGTAACCCCCTCTCTCCCCTGGTCTTGTCGACTACGGCCATGCATGCATGGCATAAGCGCACCCCCGGCCCCGCTCTTTTTGGCCAACATGTACCCCCCCCCCCCCCCCCGGCAGTTCCTTCTGGCCTACTTGTTACTATTTTTCAAGTGTGGTGTGATCGCTTCCATCACCTTGACAGCGTCCATCATCCTCCTCATGTCCATGTCCCATTCGAAATCTCTCCGCTGCATCGTCTCCGCCAGGACGTTATCGAGAGCGGTTTGCCGCAGTACGTACGCCTTCACGGCTGCGATCAACTCCTTCTTTACCTTTGGAGTGATAGTGGGTTTCGGCATTGTCAGGTGGCGGTATAGAGTCGGGACCAGGGGGTGAATCAGTCTCCAGCAGCAGGCTAGATCCTACAGGGAGGCTGACTCTAGGCCAACGCGGTAACAAGGGCAGGCGAAAGGAGTGATGTAAGACTGCTGTTAGACTAACTACCTCGCGGTAGAGAAGGCGAGTGCAGAGTAGATGGTGGTATGATTGGACAGAGATTCGATCTGTTAGGGACTGCGTACAGTAGTCGAGTACGCCATGTTCAGTGAATATATTCTGTGCAGCGTCTATTACGGGGGACCATAGTAAATGGGACCTACGGTATACACAAAAACCTACATATTTACCAATTTTTTCTAACAATATTTGGTCCTATTAACAGTGGTCCCCCGTGATAGCTACTGTTGGCTACACAGTTAGCGTCTGTCTCGCTGATGTGTCGACCTTCGATCGGCAGCTAGGAAGAATGCGGGTAGCGTAACGTAGAGAAACATCAGAGTGTGACTCTTGTAGAGTAGTACAAGATCCGGCAACGGAAGCGATGCAGACCGATCGGCAGAGGAGTTCGCTACTTGAGGCCCTCTTCTGTTCATCGCCTGGGATAGCTTTTCCATCGCGTTGGGTCAATAAACGACGCTATTGTATCTTCTTGGTTCCTAGGCCTGGACATCTCTGCCTCTCTCGTCTATCCGAATTATCATACGACCAAAAATAAGCAATCGGTAATATACCGAATTATCTGACTTTAGTCGGCAAGTCGGCTGGCGAAGCTGACTGATGGTTAGCCGATTTGCCGGCGTTCCCTAGTCCATAATCCTTCCTTATAAGGGCCGGTCCTAACGGGGGCAAAAAAAACTACAAAAAACGAAATAAAAAAACGAAGAGCAGAACTAAAGAGCACGTGATTTTTATTGGTCAAATTAAAAAAAAAATAGAAGTAGAGATCCCGATACCTCCGTTTTCACATTCTAGTTTTTTTGAAGTCCCAGAGGACTTGAAAAAAAAAAAAACGAAATGGGTGCCAAATAAACGAAATATGGGATACCCAGGGTCGAAGAGCAACATAAGAGGAGCTCGAAGCGTTGGGATGAAATTCCGATAAGGTTTCTACGACCGGTGGGCAAGCGCTCGGTGGCCGAGGTAGTGCATGTGGCTGCCACGCGGCTTGCCTGCTACCGCCGCGAGCATATATGGGTAGGGAATCACCATGGGGTGCCCTCGCAAGAAGCCGGGGGATCAGGAAGTGGCTGTGGCGGTAAATTGTTCAACATGTTGAGTCCCACTCAACATTCAAACGTCGGCCATCGAACAGCGATGGCCGATACACAAGTTCTAGAGCACTCCGGAAGGTGCGGGTTGGACCACGAAAACTACCTGCTGTGGAGGGTGCCTCACGCAAGCGAGTTGTGTCTACCCACCGTCGCCGTCGAGCGCTATCGCCGGGAATCACGTGCTGTGGCGGTTGAGTCATTCTGAAAAATTGCACCACGCAAAAATTCGACGCGGCTTCTTCTTTTTGTTCCGCTTTTTTTTTTTCGTTTTTTTTTTTTTTTCTCGTTAGAACTCAACCTGCCGTTTTTTTTACGAAAAACGAAAGTCTGTTCGTTTTACTGTACGTCGTTTTTTGTTTTCGATTTTTTTTTGCCTCCGTTAGGGCCGGGCCTAAGTCTGGAAGTCCATTAAGTAGAATAGTGGGCACCTCCGGGAAGCGGCTAGCTATTATTACGGGGGTCCATAGTTAACAGGACCTGTGGTGTACATAAAAACCTATATATTTGCCTATTTTTACTAACAAAATTTGGTCCCGTTAACTATGGACCCCCGTAATAGTCTGACTGAGAAATAGTTGGTGACATGATTGATGCCGACTCATATTTCTACCGACGGTCCTTTTCACTTTTCCGGACCTACTACTACTGTAGTTGGTCGAGCAAGGGTAACAGGCCGAGCAGGAATCAGCCGTTGAATGGAGCCACGTACTTTGCTAATAGCCTAAGCACCTTTCTCGGTTTGGTTTTCCATGGATATTGTTTTTGTTGTAGGCTTAGAAGGGAGCTATTGAAAGACTTGTCCAATAGGTTAACTGGCCTGGTTTTCCCTTGGTATTGTCTTTGCAGCACAGTAGGTATGGAAGAGAGCTATGAATAGACGTACCCAATAGGTTTCCTGTTACGGGGGTCCATAGTAAATAGGACCAAAAATTGTTGGTAAAACTAGGTAAATATGTAGATTTTGTGTGTACCGTAGGTCCTATTAACTGTGTTCCCCCGTGATAGCCTGGTTTTCCCTGAGGATTGTTTGTGCAGTAGGTGTGGGAGGGAGCTATTCTTAGACGTATCCAATAGGCTCACTTGTGTGGCTTTTCCTCTGTTTTATTTGTGCAGCAGGTATCGAACAGAGCTATTGCTTGATTTCTCCAATGCATTTTCTTGTCTACAGTAGTGTTCCCTGGGTATTGTTTACGCAGCACGCATCGAAGGGAACTTTTGATAGACGTATCCAACATATTTGCCGTTCATTTTGAAGCCACCTGCGAGTGATCCACGTCAACGATTATGCTGCGTATTGACTGCCGGGTGTTGAGGCGTGTTCATGGTATAACCAACCTTGCAGGGTTTCTTATGATCATCTGGTAGTTTCGTTCCCCTACTGTACATTACGGCAATTTCCAGCTTGACAAATACAGTAGGTGTTCTGCTTCTTGTTGCATAGCCGTACGTTCGCGGGGAACAAACGCGTTACTATGGCACCAGGTGAATAATTACGCATGTCATGCGCTTACCGCTGCAGATATGGCTACCGGGGTCCCTGGCTGAGCCCTCCTGGCACTCCTTGGTCCTGACACCACCACTCCTGCTGACACCGTACCAGGACCAGGAGCTTGTGGCCTATTAGGAACCAACGCCTTCTTTGCTGCGGTGGGCAAAGATCTGGAGGCATTCAAGGACAAGGAGAGGGTTGTACTCATGCCATGAATGGCTGTAGTCGTATGAACATAGACGCTCGCATCCCTACTATGCTGGGACGGAGCACGTCGAGTTCTCACCTACCAGTCAGACATTTCTTGCACCAAGATCGAAGTGCCGTGAGGTGTTAGGCGAGTGGCATGAAGGGCGGGCCGCATCCTACTAAGAGCCGCCGGTGAGGCGGACTTTCTCGCAAATGGATGACAACGTCTAAGATATTGATATGTTTTGTGATGTGGCCACTTCCAGAGACAACAATAGGTGTACTATGTAACTGCCTCGTGGGTGCCTTACCATATACAACACTACTTGATACAAGCATCCCCCTTTTGTGGAGTTGGAGTTCTCCACCCCGCACCAATGATCTAACTCGATCGCCAAGCATAGCAACTGACATACAAAAAAAAGCTGTGGCGGAGGTCATGGCGGTTTCGCCCAACCGAGCGTTTGGCGGTGGCGAAGTAAGCCAACCCACTGACCTACTACAGGGGTCCATAGTTAACGGGACCATTTTTTGTTAGTGAAAATAGTTAAACATATAGTTTTTTATGTATAACATAGGTCCTATTAACTATGGACCCCCGTAATAGTCATTTTCCAATATCCCAATAAGTATTAACACGAGGAGCCAGGAACAATCGCGCCAGGAGGCAGGTGTCCAACATGAGCAGAACTCCGCAAGACGATGCGCGCGCTAAATAGCAGTTTGCAGTATTCTAGCCAACTAGAAGAACTACCTGACGTCCTACACACAGTCAGCTTATTTACAGCCCCAACGTTATGTACCTTCGATCCGTGGGAATCAGTTCAGACATATACATTGTGTCGAACGCCCTTGCCACCCTCAAAGCGCTTGCCGTGCAACAGAACATACGTATACAGATCAGATCAGGGACTTGTTGACCTTCCCGGCAAGATCCAGATCAGGGAAGAGAGATCTATCTATCTAATCTACCTTCGGCACGTATTGACGACCGGCCTACTCGCGTTGAAGTTTAGCGACCCTCTACGGATGGAATCTGTCAGTATGATACGACTCTCCTGAGTAAGATATCATAACGGCGGGTTAGAGGATCTTCATGAATTATCTGTAGATGATCTGTCTGCAGAGGATATATCTGTAAATTATCTATCTGTCCGATGTTTATACGCCTCACCTTGAAGTTAGCGACCCTCTGGGGTGTGAATTGCCGAACGACTCCGCTCGAGCCTCCTCGGCGGATGTTCTTGGCCCACCGTCGTCCAAGTTGAGGGTTATCTTGGCAACGTGGTCAGTGTGACGCCGACAGGTCGAAGGAAGATCACCACAATATCCATTCACGCGATCGTTGTTTTGTTTATTTTTTCGTTGTTGTCAAAACGAAGGCAACATGGTCACCGTGCTGGTGGTTTGGTTGTGGTTCTGGCTTGGTTTGGTTTGGTTTGGTTTTGGTTTGGGTTTGGTTTTTGGTTTGGTTTGTTTCGATTCGGTTCGGTTTGGTTTGGTTTGGATTGGTTTGGTCTGGTTTGGTTCGGTTTGGTTCGGATTGGTTCGGTCTGGTTTGGTTCGGTTCGGTATGGTTTTGTTTGAACCTACCACACGGGTGATAATATAACACACCCCCTCTGACGGTTTTCGAAGCTGGTTTTCTCGACAACGGGGAGGGCGTACCGAGTACGACCAGCGATGCGTCCATGGAAGAACGTTATCGAGATCTTTCCAAAGCCACCATTTTCGTCGTGGCTGCTCCCCTTGTTATCGAGAAGCTCAACTCGGAACTTCGTTCCAGGGGGTGTGTTGTCCTATTTCGGGGGACCATAGTAAACAGGACCTACGGTACACACAAAACACATTTCCCTATTTTTACTAACAATATTTGGTCCTATTTTCTATGGTCCCCCGTAACATTACCTTATCACCGGGGGTGTGATACGGCAGCACAAAAGACCAAGTATAGTTGTGTGAACATAGGCCCATCGTGGGTTCTATTACGGGGGTCCATAGTAAATGGGACCAAATATTGATAGTAAAAATAGGGAAAAGTATAGTACCGTAGGTCCTATTTATTATGGTCCTCAGCGAACAGTTAACATGCCCCCCCGTACTAGGTAGCTCCTGCATGGGACCATGCACTATCAAAATTGGTGTGGGTTTCCAACATTGGAGGCGAAATGATTCACATGCACACCCCCCCTTATTCACGCATCTCACTAACGTCGAACCTTGGATGACCCTGAAACCCTCTTCTCGCCGTAACGCAGAGCTGCAACGTCTCCCGCTGCCTTCTCTGGCATCACCGCAGAAGCGTTAGCACTCCCATGCCCCGCCACGCCCCCCACCCCCAGCCCCGCCCCCGCCCCCGCCACACCAACCCCAGCTCCGGCGAAACTAGGAGGCCTGGACTTCCTCCCTCGATCGTCGCTCATCCGTCCAGGCCCAACCAGTCTAGCCCCTCTAGTACTTCGTTGAGCGCCACCAGCCCCCGTAAGGCCGAAGGTAGCGGAGGAGGCGGTAGCAGCAGCGACAGTGGCGGCGGTGGTGGTGGTGGTGGTGGTGGTTGCCGTAGAAGCCGCAGTTCCCGTAAGAGCGGCTGCGGTAGCAATGGTGTTGGTGTTGGTGCTGGGAGTGGTGGTGGTAGCAGCTGCACCGGGGCGGTTGGAATGGGATGCGTTGTGGTCTCGGTGATGTGATCCGGGCGGTGGTGGCGGCCCTCTTCCTGCTCCTGAGTCTCCGTCGTCGCGAGAGATGGAATCTAACCGTTGGGTACGCCGCGCTAGGTGTTCGATGGCCCGAAGCTTTTCGGTGGGCAGTTCAGGGGAGGCCATTTGGAGACGGTTGAGCGGAACGAGGAAGAGCGGGGTGGATGGGGGGGGGTAGAGAGCGGGGGTGCACTCATTATCATGCATGGCCGTGGTCGTATGACCATAGACCCTCGCATACTTATAATGCCGGGACGGAGCACGTCGGGTTTTCACCGACCAGGCAGACATTGCTTGCACCAAGCGCGAAGCGCCGTGAGGTGTTGGACGAGTCGCATGAAGGGTGAGCTGCATCTTACCAAGAACCGCTTTAGAGGCGAATTTTCTTGCATATGGACGACAGCGTCAATGCATTGATTTATTTTCTGGTGTGGTCACTTCCAGAGACAGCATTGGGTTTACTGTAACTGCCTCGTGGGCGCCTCACCATATACCCACTGCGTGGTACGATCATCCCCCTTGTGCGGTGGGGAGGTTCTCCCCGCACATAAATGATCTAACTTGACCGCCAGCCGCGGTAACCGCCAAAAACAAAAAAACAAAAAAAAAACGGTACCCTAGCAGTCTAGCTAGAGAGGGGGGCTAAAGGGGAGGGAAGGTAGAGGTGGGGGTTTAGACTGCTTAGAGGGGAGGGATGTCTGTGACACGTTGTATTCGATACTGGTCTGGGGATATCTGACGGTTTAATATATATATTCTGGGGTTCCGTAATATGCGTGTCTAGGCATTATTTGGCACGTCTGGGTCTTCTGGTGTGTGGGTATGGCTCGCCTTGCGAGGCGGTCGTGATGCTAATATACGACCCGGGGTTTGATGCTGAGATACTCCCCGTATATATGTGAGGGCAGAGCGTGACGAAAAGGTACGGCCTACTCCTGTGTGGTGTCTGTGGCAGGACGTCTGACGTCAAGGTGCTGGCAGTTTATCTAAACGAGGGGGGGGGGGGGTAGAACGGGAGGGAGTGGGGTGGGTAGAGAGGGCTGAGTGGGTAGAGGGGGAGCGTTTGGGTGGAGTCATACCTTATTTTGTGTTGTCGTCAGAAGGTTGGCACTGCTGGGCAGGGTTTCAATGGCAAATAGCCCCCCCGCCCTTCCCACAACATGTTTTATCTTAGAGATACGACTCCTTTGGAACGAAATCATGCCGGTATATAGGGGTGTTGATCGATCGAGCCATGGGCAGCATTGCCCTACCTCACAGGGCTGTGAACACATTCGCGCTTTTATGACTAGAAGGTAAAAGCGATGAAAAAATATATATATCCAAGGTTGCCTTGAAGTCGCTCTCCGAGCCCCGAACATAAACATGTCGCCGAATACAAACTAAAAACACTCTTAAGTCACTTCGTGCGCGATGACCTGCTGTACAGTATCAAGAAAACGTGACGACGGAAACAAAACAACTATTACGGGGGACCATAGTAAATAGGACCAAATATTGTTCGTTATAATAGGTAAATATATAGGTTTTTGTATGTACCGTAGGTCCTATTTACCATGGCCCCCCGTAATACAGTACCTGCTCCCAACTCACCTTGTTCGAGTCGGGCTGTGTGGAAAGTGAAAGCAATGACGAACACATGGAAAAAAACAAAACAACCTACTCCCAGCTCACCTTGTACTCAAGAATCTTGACGCGATCGACCCCCCTGGCGATGCTCTCTCTTTTGTCACCCCCACCCCCAATCCCCCCGAAGCCCATGACTCCATCGGATCCATCACTGTAGCCGCTGCCCTCTCCAAAAAGGCGAGAAGTCCTTGGGCCAGTCGCCCAGCCGGGAGGGTTGGCTCCCTTAACCGTGGACGGCTTGTCTTTGTCATCAACCTTTGTTGCGAACTCCTGGTCGGTATCACGACCGTAAAGAAAGGGACGGGGAAAGGGGATACGGTGTATTCGTGTTATGTCATGCATGCCGGTAGTCATATGACCATAGACCTACCGTGCCGGGACGGAGCACGTCGGGCTTTCACCGACCACACAGGCCTTTCGCTTTCGCCAAGCTTTGCGAAGCGGCGTGAGGTGTTGGGCGAGTCGCACGAAGGATGAGAGCTGCATCCTACTAAGAACCGCTTGTGAGGCGGACATTCATAGGGATGTCAGCCTCAATGAGTTAGTTTAATTTCCGGTGTAGCCACTTCCAGAGACAGCAATGAGAGTACTATGATATGTAACTGCCTCTTGGGTGCCTTACCTTGAACACTACGTGATACGATCGATTCCCTTGTACAGAGTAAATGTTCTTTACCTCGCACAAATGATCTAACTCGACGACCAGCTGTGGGCGACCGCCAAAAAAACAACAAAAAAAAAAAAACGGTACCCTGGATGTCTAGCTCACGTAGTGAGCGGCATGTTTTAAAGTGTCGTTGCCAACCGACGCCAACCCAACCCATATATAATATATAGGGGAGGGGGTGTCTGGGGGGGGGGGTATCCGAGTGCGTCTGTTTCCTTGAGCTGCTACGGCAGCATGCTGTCCTCTGGCTGAATTTATACATTGGATATTGTCGAGTGTTCCTGATCTCTTTTCGGGGGTAGTTGATGCGACGGTCGATGTGCGTCTTCCGAAACCACCCAGTCGTTCAAGCCTCAAGCTCGAGTGGTTAATTGGCGGAGCTTGTCACGGGTCAGGTCAAACCTCGTGGGTCGAGTCTGGTCGGGTCGGGTCGGGTCAGGGTGACCTGGCCCAACCTGTGAGGTTTTGAAATTTCCTGACCCGACCCGATCCGACCCAACCCAATCCGACCCGTCCCGTGATATTTTGAAGATCTCCCGACGCCACTTGCGGGTCGGCTCATGACCCTTGAACAGCCCTGCTAAATGGAAGAGTCAAGATTTCGCCACTGGCCCAACCGACCATTAATAGCTTACCATAGCAAGGGGTGTGTGTCGAAAGTGAGAGCCAGTCACACGATGAGCGTATGTAATCTGTACGTAAGCTCGACTGCCGCAAACAGACGGTCCATACTCCTGTGTATATGTTTACGTTTCAAATTGAGCGACAAAGAACACTATTTTCGACATACATCATGAACCTCAGATTTTGAGTTTGTCAGATGCCGGTAGACTCTATGCCACTAAGCTAAACGTCAGGGCTGACTGCTAGCTAAGTAGTTGTCGAGCGCATTCCCGCAAACCAGCGGGTCGCCAATAGTTGTGAAAAATCCTAAATCCGGTATACCTACGACTCGTTTTCTTTTGAGCTGTTTATACGTACACTACGTACACATTGCACTGGAAAAAAAGGCTTCCTGGCCCTCCCCCTGATTGGCTAACCCTCTGTCGCGCCTACTGGTAATGTTGATTGAAAGGTTCCAGATACGTCTCCCTGTGTCTACAGTACTCAAGTTGGGCTTCGCCTATTTTTGGCTTCGATCGTACCAATTAAACGTTATTTTCTGGCAACTGAGACACGGTCACAGGGCCGTCGAGACCGCGACCCGAAGTGTAAAAAAACACGAGTAGACCGTGAAAACTTTTTTTTTCGAACGGAATGTGTATGTGTATATGTATATGATGTGTTTACACAGAGTACCGCACACCCAGTAAGCACCAAGCCCAGTAAGCACCAAGTACCAGCCTGGATTGTTGGATAGAGTTCGATTTCTCACTTGGGACCCCGTGTGTACGTACTGGCTGGGCCATTTATTAACGTCATTCTGAGGCGAAGCCCAACTTGAGTAGACACAGATAGGGGTATTTCAGGTAACGTTAGGCACGATACAGTAGTGATGGCCAATCAGAGGGCGGGCCAGGAAGCCTTTTCCTGAGTGCGACATGTAGCGCACGTATATACCAGGTGTGGCTCAAAAAGCATACTGGTAGATAGGTTTACCGATTTTTGCTGTTCGCCATACTACAGTAAGCACCTGGTGCATACCAGGCATCAGATACGCCATCGTGGGTTCGACAGATCCCTGAAAATAGAACATACGATATGAGCATCACTCCGTGAAATTATTTTTGCCATCCAAGAATATGAGGCGTGAACTTCAGCTGTGACCGCCCAAAAACACCCCCGAAAATAAATAGGAGACCAGGTATACTGCAGAATTTTTACGAGAGAGTTCGAGTTTTTAACTTTGACATCGCCGAATTAAACCGGCGAACATGGACCCTTTTCGTGTGGCCTGTTCATAAAGCGTCCACCGTACGCCATCCACCAACGCACGCAAGCTTGAAAAACACCTGCACAAGTATCCTGCTGCGGATTTGGATGGCATTTTTAGTCCGAAGCCTTCCGTGGGAGCACCATTTATGTTTTTCTTGGCGCTCATTGCGTACCCAAGCCAATCGCGTTGCGCTCTAATTCTTTTTCAGAGCCATTTTCTGGGTTGAAGTACCGACTGTGTACGTGCACCCTCTACCGTGGCACGTGTCTGCGGGTGTTCCTGTCGCCGGCTACGACAGGCATGCTATTTTGATTATTGTGTATGCCACCCTCATCCAATGTGCACAGCGCGATGAACTTCAACGTCGATAACTAATATATAACACGTGGGTTGAACACCCCCAACAAAGTACAGCCGTGAGTCGACTGACTCTATTTGTCATGAGTACCCCTCTCTCCCCCCCCCCCCGCTTCGTCTCGAAAGGGATGCGTTGCCAAGGGTCAAATGACTAAGGCAAGCAACAAATGAGTAAGCCCCGCCCCCCCCCCCCCCCCCCCCCCCCCCCCCCCCCCCCCCCCCCGCCAACCGCACTGTAGAGGCACGAACATCTCCCCTACCGAGGCACGCCTCTCTCCCCTACCGCACTGTAGTGACATGGCAGGAGATGAGTACCCCCGACGCTATGCTACTGTATATGGGAGTCACCGACTAGGTATCAGTTGGCATGACATGAGATGAGTACCCCCCCCGACGCTATAATACTGTATATAGGAGTCACCGACTAGGTATCAGTTGGTTACGTTGTACAGCGTATTGCGTGTGGAAAATTATGGAATCCTGCGTCTTGGTATCTAATTATCGCCTTCGTAGCCCGACGCGTGTTTTTTTGTTGGTAACGACAAAGTCAGTTAGTTGGTTTTCTTCTCCACCCAACTAACTTACAGTAAAAATAGCCGCCAACGTCAAGTCCAGGCAGGGGAAATACTGTACGTATGTGTATACCAAGTGTATTGTCTTGCTTTGTTTTGTAGCTCGCCCAACGAGTCCACACTGCACGCACCGCGTTGGTTCTCACGAAATCTTCAGGCCTGCTTGCCGCCCACAGGCCTATCTCAAGGGGTCCCTTCTTTGGTCGCTGGGTGGCCAGCCGCAAGCTCCTCCCCGCCTTTACCGACTTGACCTGTCACAAGGTACGTCACATTCCAGCCCATAAGGTAATAAATATCACATAATTCTCATTATAGCATTCGGTAACGTAAGGAGATCCCATACGGAAAGAAATAATATCCCATAACGTACATCATAGCATCCCACAAGGTAAGGAGTTTCTGTAAGTTAATATCATACTTAACAACATCACACATCGTTTTGACACCCCGAAACGTAAAAAACATCCCGTAATGTACACGATCACATCCGATAGCATATACCTGGTATATAGCATCCCATAGTAGAACGTCATCCCATCGGGTAAGTACAAGCCATAACGTAAAACAACGAAAGATAGCGTGATAAGATTCGATAGTGTAATAACACCCCATAAGGCAAGAAGCTATCCCGGAAGATAATAACTGCCGGTAACGTAATAGCAATCCACAACTTACAAGCACTCCATAAGCAAACAGCATCTCATAGCGCAAGAACGCCCGACAACGTGGAAAAACCTCGCCGACTAAAAAAGGAAAACGTGATATTCTGGCTGGCGTAATTTTCAATTCCCCCCGCACACGAAGTCAGAATAAAAGACCAAAAACTTCCCCAACATCCGAAGCTTGAAACTCGAAAAAACCCCGCCGACTAAAAAAGGAAGACGTAGTATTCTGACTGGCGTAATTTTCCTTTTGCCCCGCGCACGAAGTCAGAATAAAAGGCGAGAGCTTCCCCAATATTTAAGCTTGACTCCTGATTCATGGCAAACAACTACCGCTATAAAATTTGATTAGCAAGCTACTTCACTCACGCATCTTGATAAAAAACGTCCCGATATAAAAGCTTGATAATATCTGCATGGAGAGTGTGTTTAGGGCAGAGCGCCTAAAGATCTCACGCAGAGTACATGTATCTCACCAGGCTGTTGCCTTGCCTGACCCTCTCGGTCAGCGTTGCGTGCGCGGGCAAGTTGTCATGGCAGCCACCCCCTGCGCGTCGCAGCCAGAGCTGTGTCTTATCGCTACCCGCAGCATCCACTCCCCTTCCTTTCCCTCCTGTCGACGGCCAATCCTCTTCGGTTTCAGGCGTCTGCTACAGGTTTTTGTCATTACGGGGGACCATAGTGAATACGACCAAATATTTTTTGTAAAAGTAGAGACATATATAGGTTTTCGTGTGTATCGTTGGTCCTATGTATTATGATCCCCCGTAATAGGAGAGTGTGGAGTTAGGGCTACGAATTTCGAGCACATCATTTCACACTCGGTGGTTGCCGCACTTACCACACATGGATCAGATATATCATCTACAGATAGATCAGATAGATCATCCACAGATACGTAATCTAGATCCTACAGATATATCATCTAAATCCTAATACGTCCGCCGTTATGACTTGTTGCGCAAAAATGGTATCGTGCAGGTCCCACCAAAACGAAACATGTGCGCAAAAGAGGGAGAGCCGTGTCATACAGATCACTCCCGACAAACACGACCTGCAGTAGATTAAGCAGATCACACAGACCCACTACTGTAAATAATGAAATGGAATCTGATCTGATCTGATCTGATCTGATCTGTCCGATGTTTGCTACTCAAACGTACCCAGCCGCGTTGCCGTTATATATTGTGCTCAATCTATTATACTTATTACTGGAAAACCATACTACTCTAATCCTAAGTGTTTTTATCTCAAACCGTAAGTGGGTGGGTGAGTGAGTGAGTGGGTGGGTGAGTGAGTGCGTGAGTGAGTGAGTGCGTGGGGTGAGTGAGTGAGTAAGTGAGTGAGTGAGTGAGTGAGTGAGTGAGTGAGTGAGTGAGTGAGTGAGTGAGTGACTGGGTGAGTGAGTGGGTGAGTGAGTGAGTGAGTGGGTGAGTGAGTGAGTGAGTGGGTAAGTGAGTGAGTGAGTGGATGGGTGAGCGAGTGCAGCTCAAATGTTGTCAACATGGAGAGGTCAATCTCCTTGATGGCGTTTCGTTTTCTGTGCGGGGGCGGTCAAATGAATGCGTGTCTTCCACTATCAGGCATAAGTAACGTTTTCCACGGCGTCGGTGCCTAGTTGTTGTCGTCGCGCTGATTTCAACAAAAACTGACAACTGGTTCACTCAGCATGGTTCTGGTAAAGATTAACTATATAGCTGACTGAAAAGTACCACCGATAATTCTTTCTAGAATTGTGTACATGGTTCTGGGGGGTAGGCATTAGTGTGGAATAATTTTCGCGGCATAGAAGGGTTTATATACGTGAGAGACTGGCTTTCTGTGTGTTTTGTAAGGATCCCCAGACCTCAAACCTATGAATTTAAGACTGAACGACACCAGGAGTCTAGCGTACGGATAACTACTCGTACAAACTTCGTTATTTTGAGCTTATCGTTCACCAAGAGGCTACAGTTGTACGTACAGGGTTATGACTGTTTCAATACTACAGGTATAGTACATCAGGAAGCTACCGTGGGTATTGTTGCACTGTTGCTTTGATACTACACCAAGAACCTAGCATGTTGTACGTATTGCTACAAATGCATATCCACTGCAGTACACATACTCCTGTGCTCACCGCCAATGCTTGCGCGGCGGAGGCTCTGTTCCTTCGCCTGCTCTGCTTCTCTGCCGAGAGTTCGTTTTCCTTTAGCCTGTGGACCTTCAACACCATCCGACGATACACAGGCAATAAAATACCAGTATGGTACACGGCAGTAACAACAGCAGTGAGCGGAAACAACATGGACACGCCTCCGTATGGGCGGTGGCGTTGCTTGCGGTGTTGGTGTTGTTGTCGTTGCTGCTGGTGGTGGCGTTGGTGTTGCCGGTGTTGATGGTGATGATGGCGGCGGTGGTGATGTGGTGGGGGTGGGGGAGGGGTCAGGGGTCGTGGTGTTGGGGGGGTTAGGGGTGATGGTGGGGTGGGCGTCGGTGGTGGGGGGTGATGAGAGTACCGCAGCCTTTCTCAGGGGAATTGTCACCACCCCGACCGCAGCAGACACCAGTGTGCTGAAGCTTGAGCGCTGCCTATGTACAGAGGAGCGGAATATCCCACCGAATATCTTGTAGCTACTGCAATATTTCTGTAATGTGCAGTACGCAGAGGGTTGTACTAATATAGCAGAAAATACAGTATATTGCACAAGACAGACCACAAAGAGGAAGGCGTTTCTGGTGCCGAAGAACACAGCACACCTCGCAACGTTAAAGCCAGAACCACCAGCACGACGCCTATCTATCACCCACCAGTACGATCGTATGCCCCCCAAGCAACAGTAGTACGTCCAGAACGAACACAGTACCTACAATACGTGTTCAGCACTTGTTTACCATATTGTCCGGGAATGTCACCACTTTTCATACGAGTACCAGGTATGAAAATGTAGCGGTCATTATATTTCCGGACCACGTGCTACGTATCTACCTGTGATGGACATGGCCGGGGTTAAATCGCCAGAAAACGAATACGCGTACGTACTTTAATATTTATATGAATACTTCTTTTTCATCATCACTCTTACTTTCCAGCTTAACTCGTACTAGTAGGAGGTTTTACCCTCAGCGATCTTCTGGACAACCTGTGGTCAAAGGTGTCGTCTCTTCTCCCTTCGCCGGTTCTTGCGTTTATATTTTTTATCGCGCATTGAGAGGATTCAGCATTCCCACTGCTGCTCGTCGATTTGTATCGCATATTGCTGACTCACGCTCTCGCGCTCTCCGCTATTATTATCAATTTTGATGCCAGAAAAAGTCCCGACGTACAAGAAGGAACTCGGTGAGACTCGAACCCACGAAATTGATCTCGATGGGCACGCGGACCACTACGAACTTTTTTTTTTTTTTTCAATTGTCTATTTTACTTTCCATCCTAGCTCGTAGGAGGTTTTACCCTCAGCGATCTTCTGGACAAGCCGTGGTCACAGGTGTCGTCCTTTTTTCCCCCCCGGTACGTGCTTTTATTTTTTGTCGCGCATAGGGTTCAACATTCCTACTGATCGTCGATTTTCATCGAATTTAGCTATTGCTCACGCCTTCGTACTTTCTGTTAATCATTTTTTTCTGCAAGAAAAAGTCCGTACAGCAGTACGAGCATGCACTCGGTGAGACTCGAACCCAAGAAATTGATCTTGATAGGCACGCGGACCACCTACCAAGCCACCGGGGATGCCGGCTTACTGTACCAGGTATATACGTGTGCGTATAGAAGTAGATATCGGGACGATGCGGAAGCGGTTTGGTACATACTGTACGTGCCAGGTATACGTATTCGTGTAGTCCAGGGACCACGGCTGCAGTGCTCCGGTCAGCCCATGCCTCACGGTACGTACTCGTAGTCGTAGCTACATTTCAAGCAAGCGCAGTGCAGACTACTGCAGCACTACTGCAGTACAGCGATACTACAGTACTATTGTAGTACTGCTGTATCGTACACCTCCTGTAGTACCTGGTGCCTGGTACCAGGTACTACTACAGTTGCATCTCAAACGACGAGTGGGTTCTATCATACACTCCTACTGCTTTACGTACCGGTATGACGTACGTACGTACGTGCTCGACAGCGAACATCGTGCTGCATTGATATACCGTAGTCTACTCTGGTCTCCTGCTCGTATGTACCAGGCATTGTACACGCTTGCTGCGGCGTTCTCTCTCTCGATATCGGCATCGGCAGCCACACAACAAGTTTTACTGCTGCAATGATAGATAGCACTCCGGTCAATAGTCGGGTAGCGCTATTCTAAACACCCGGCCGGTTGAGCTGTTGCAGTAGTCGTCACCTCTAGCCCGAGAACGCTGGTCATGTCGTAGGACGAAAACGCCGTTCCGCCGTCTCCCACACAACAACCATTGTCATCATCACCGCCGCCTTCCACATAATCACCACAAGGAAACCCTAATAATAGGCTCGTGGACTCATGATGGTGGTGTCCACGACAGGAGCCGCACGCAGCGTTGCTTCCATCTCCCGCGTCCACCGAGCCGCCCCTGCTCAGCTGCTGCGAAGAACACCTTTTCCGTCCGTGACTGGTGCTGCTGCTGCTGCTGCTGCTGTTGGCACGATATGTTCGGCAGACGATCCCTGCCTCGTTTCGACGAACCACGACGCTCGAGGTGTTGGGCCTCGGGGTCAGGTTTACCCCGCTATTCAGGATCTGGATGGGCATGCTGTAGAGTATTCTAGATGCATTCGTAGCCGAGAGCCTGCTGTACCACTTTAGTTAGCCTTGCGTCATGTGTGTGTGCTGTGCGTCGCAGGTCCGTGGTTTGTCTTGGAAATGATCGATTGACGGAAAATAACACAAAAAATGAAACTGTCAATTGGGATCCGACGGCCTACTCGTACTCGTACAAGGCAATTCACCCTGATGACTATTGCTGATGGTGCCGGCAACTGGCATACCTGGTATACCTGGTACTTGTACGTATTACGTCTCAGGGTATATGCAGGGCACGTATCCACCGACACACTAATCGGGCAACAGCTTTCGCAAAGGTTGTTTTCTCGTATCTTAGCGCCCAAATCGGTAGTCAGCTGATTTGACGAAAGTACTGCTACCTACTGCTGTACTGCTTGTAGTCGGCGTAACGCAAAATACGAAACGCATAAAAAAAGCGGAGAGATTAGTGCCGGTTGGATTCCCATAGGCATTTCACCATTTCACCCGATACGCAGCACGAATTGACCAATAGGGATAATGCGATCTTCTTCGCTGGCCCATCTCCCCGGTCAGGAGCATTGAGCGGGAGGCGGGACAGCGGGAAAGGGCGTCAGAGAGTCAAATTGCAGCTTGCTCTTGCCGGGCCGCTGCCAACCTGAGACCACTTAATCCCCACCTTCGTGCAAAGGCTGTGCAAAAAGGCACGAGCCTGTCTGTCCTGCCTACTCGTCGCTGGCATAGCACGGAACTGCTTGCCTTTGCTGGGTTGCCGCCGGATTTCGAGATTTGGTAGCATAAGCGGGAGGAGGAGGAGCCTGAGGAGGACGGAGGAGGAGGAGGCGGGCGGAGGTGACCAAACAGAACAGCAAACACAACACTGATAGCCGGCAGGTATAGCCCTGAGTACAAGGCAAGATGCGCGTGTCTCTGCTACTATACAAAAAAAAAGCTCGGCTATTTATTGCAACACTTGCGTGCTTCTTGTCTTCACTAAAACAAGTATACCGAGCTCTTCAGCCATCCTGCCCTCAAGCATCATCATCGCTTTTCAACACCCCCCCTCTAGACTATCCATCCTTTTGTTTGTTGTTGCAAACCCCCCGACGGAGACTCTAGAACTTGGGATTCTCGGACTTGAAGTGAATAGCGCGACCAGCCTGCAAGCAAGCGGAGCCGGGGCAGCGCGAACCTCACGACGGTGGTGCTCCGGCTTGCTGAGTTTATGATTGTGCTCGTGCCTTCTTCTCGTGCGCTTTGCGCGCTGGGATATCTAAAATTGAGCATAGGCGTGTGCGCGCAATTCTTGTCTTCTTTTTTCTCTTGTCGTGCCTGCTTCCATGGGCAAAAACAAATCCCAACAGCCACAACAGCAGCGGCAAAAGAGCGCGCACCGGACGCAGATCACGATCTAATTCATCGAGATCATCTACAGTAGATGATACCAGGTACCAAGGCTGGTATCATATGAGATGTCGTACAAGAGATGTACGAAGTGTCATGCGAGCATAAGTCCCATCCTACAAAAATTGTGTAGGACTCACTGCTTGTGCTGGTCTCTCTTCCCTGCCAAAGATGCAAGAACAACAAAACAAGAAGAGAAGCTGCAAGATCGCATTGTTTGTTCATCTTTCTTCTCGCCTGTGCTTTTTTTTCCCGTCATCGGCGACAGATTAGGTCAGATCAGATCAGACCAGATGCCCAACTCAATGATCTAGATTTTTCGGGGCAGATCGATCCCAGATTTACAGTCCATCACCTGCACTATTAATACTATCTACTGCGCCACAGGTACAGTTACACCAATCATAGACATCGTGTTTGCCGGGTGTGATGATGACGACCCGCCGCGCATTCAGTGATATGCATATACTACTGATTTACGGAAGGATATTTGGTTTATCTAGGAACGGCATCTACGCTATATTGTCGGAAAGCAAGCATAATGATAACAATGATATGCATGTAGACTACTCAGCGCAACAGTACAAGTACGAGCATATGTATATATTCCACGACATCCAGCCACCGTTCACTACGCTGTCATTTATACAGTAAGTAGTCCCCACCAACACCTGAAACCCGGAACCTCCGTGATACTCGTAGGACTCGAGCCTATACACAGACCATATGCTATTATATGGTCTTCAAATACCATTCCGGCGTCCCCGGTGGCTTGGTGGGTGATCCGCGTGCCTATCAAGATCAATTTCGTGGGCTCGAGTCTCACCGAGTGCATGCTCGCAGGGACTTTTTCTTGCTTAAAGATTGATTAGCGGAAAGCGCGAGAGCGTGAGTTAGCTACATTCGATGAAAATCGACGAGCAGTGGGAATGCTGAACCCTATGCGCGACAGAAATAAAGGCACGCACCGGGTGGGAGAAGGGACGACACCTGTGACCACGGCTCGTCCAGAAGCTCGATGAGGGAAAAAAAACTCCTACGAGTTAGGCTGGAAAGTGAAAGTGATGACTAAAAAAAAATAAAAAAAAATGTAAGATATGTTCACGGGACAGACTAAACCTGACGGGTCGGGACAGGTTGGGTCGGGTCAGCTGACCCGACTCGATCCGCGTGTTGTTTGAATCGTGTTGACCTGACCCGAACCGACCAGTGAGAGTTTGAAGACCTCCTGACCCGACCTGACCCGACCCGTGAGAATTGATAACCTTCTGGTCCAACCCTACCCAACAAGCGAAATTTGAAAACATCCCGACCCGATCCGAGGAAACCAGTGATATTTGGCCCGATCCGATTTGACCCGGCCCGACCCGTGATATTTCGTCTCCTGACTCGGCCCGACCAGACCCGACCCGCCAGATTCCGATTGACCCGTGTTACCTCAACCCGGGAAAAAAAATATCTCGACAGTCGGGCTCGACCCGCCGATCGGATCCAGGTGGTAGGTCGATACTTGAAGGTCGATTGAATCTTCATTTTTGTACCCCGCAGTGATGTATTGTCTGGCCGTAGTGAGTATGAGTAGTGGGTTAAAAATTTCACTGGTCGGGTCGGGTCGAGTCAGGAAGTTTTCAAATCTGGCGGGTCGGGTCATGTCGGGTCAAGAGGTTTTCAAATCTCCCGGGTCCGGTCGGGTCGGACCAAGATTTTTAAAAATCTCACGGGTCGGGTCAGGTCGAGTCCAGGGGTGGTGAAAAGCTCACGGGTCGGGTCAGGTCATGACCCGCGAGAAACGGACCACTCGCGGGTCGGGCCTGAATGACCCGTGAGCTATTTTCTGCTGACCCGCGGGTCGGACCCGCTTATCCGGCTCGCGGATCCGACACTTGACACACTTCCCGCTCTCGTACCCCAGGCTTATCTCGTACCAATACTCAATAGTACTCCTTTGGTATCATATCCAAACGTTGGAACACCGCCAATCCATACACGTATACCCGCCTTCATCCATACCTACTACAAGTTACTTATCGCTGCGGGGCGCAAAATTGAAAAGCACATTTTATTTTCAAGTGTCGATCCACGGGCCGGATTCGCGGGTCGCGGGTTAAGATAATGGTCTCCCGGGTCAAGGTGACCCGACCTGCAGGAAACCCGTGTCTTACGGGTCAATCGGAAGGTGGCGGGTGGGATCGGGTCGTGTCAGGAGGTCTTCAAATCTCACGGGTCGGGTCGTTTCGGGTCAGGAGATTTTCAAATCTCACGAGTCGGGTCGGTTCGAGCCAACAGTTTTTAAATCTCGCGGGTCGGGTTGGGTCGGATTATGAGGCTTTCAAAATCCCGCGGGTGGGGTCGGGTCAAGCTAAGATACCTCATCATCTTTACGCCGGTTGGGTCGGGTTAGGTGACCCGACCCAACCCGATCCGACCCGTGAGGTTTGACCTGACCCGCGAAAAAACACTGGAAATATCGAGTACTGGCACGAGAGAAGCTTTCGGGCAGCAGAGGTTATTTTTTCAGCGTCGGCTCCGCGGGACGGATCTTGGGTTCGACCCGCGGTTCAGCAGAAAACAGCTCGCGGGCATGCCGGCCCGACCCGCGAGTGATCCGTTTTCTTGCGGGTCGTGACCCGACCCGACCCGATCCGACCCGACCCCATGAGCGTTTGAACACATCTTGACCCGACCCGGCCCGACCCGTGAGATTTGAAAACCTCTTGATCTGACTCTGACCAGACTAGTGAGATTCGAAAACTCCTGACCCGACCCAACCCATCACGGGAGATTCGAAGATCTCCCGACCCGACCCGATCCAACCCGCGAGATTTGAACACATCCTGACCCGACCCGACCCGACCCGACCCGACCCGACCCGATCCGACCCGACCCGTGGAACTTGAAAACCTCCTGACTCGACACGCGGGTCGGGCCATGACCCGTAAACGTCCCTAGTGAATAAAACGGATGTTCAAAGAACATACAATACAATATGTACGCCTCTAACGCTTTCAGCATTCCTTGTATTTACCATCATATCTACCTGGTGTATGCTAGGGGTAATACCCTGTTTTCAGTTTTGATGTTTCCGACCGGATATAATCGCAAGCCCGGGGATGGCATTCAGCGTCCACGGGATTCCACAGTCCCATACTTTTAAGTCGGCAATTTGTTGTCCTTCGTTTGTACGTACCTGGCACAGTTTCATGTCTGTCGTTTTACGATGGAGCGTGCTGGCATTAAAAGGGTTTACGTTGGGTAATGAGGCGTATTCAACCCGGGGATAGAGGACATATCAAATATTCCCGGCAGACAAACAACCGCAGTAGGTACCTAGGTTTTTTACCGGAGTCGAAGTGACAGAGCGGGGCGTTCCTTCCTGTATACAAGGGTTACGGCGGACTCCATCATTGAATAAAACCGACACAGAAATAGCATGATCTCCGAACCAGTTTCCTTATATCGTTGGCAGTTACGCGTGGACGATCTTGACACAATAGGTAACCAAAAATCATATTATAGATATATATAATGGCTCGCACGAGTGAGAGCGAAGCACTAGCTTCCGATTCCGAGCATTTCGTGTTGAATTTAGGTTGGATTCCAGAGACCTTTGCTTTCCTGACTTCGCCCTTGCTTTTTCGACCGCTTTCCTCGAGGGTCGCGCTCGCCGAGTTCCGACGGGTGTTTTCCCGTGCGTACATTTCGGAGTCTCGCGCCACCGACGAGCGCAGCGACCCCGAACTCGAAGGATATTTGCTGGGGCAAGGAGACACGGAAGTTTTATTTTCTTCGGTCCTGGAGATTTGTGTCGCTGTTTGTTGTTGCTCCGCGAAGAGTTTATTGTGACAGACTCGATCTTGGCTTTTTTCTCGCCAAGGTTCGATCTCTCGGCCTTGCTGATGTCACCGCTTTCTCCCGACTCCTTGCTTTGCGGGCCGCAATCGGCCTGTTCGACCCCCTCGGTCTTGCCTTACTCGGTGGTTGCCTTCCCTTGCCCCTCTTTCTTCGCGGGTCGACTGCGCGCGCCTTCTCGGGGTATCGCGCCGTTCTTGGTGCCAGATCGTTGGGCATTCCGGTGATATGGTGTTTCATAGTTCGGCACGTCACTTGCTTTCGCCGGTCGAATTGAATGAAGGTTGTTGAAGAGTACTAACTCGACCGAGTGTTGTGAGTTCGATAAGAAAAACCGACCAAATGTATCGGAGTATATGCTCGGACTGTCTGCTGCTGCAACGTCTGATCTCTGGAGGCGCATTGAGATACGAGTACTGCTACAACAGCTGCAGCAGTACAGTAGTTCAGAGGCGTTCTACTTCGAATATGTACAAAGCAAAACCAAACGTCCAAAACAAGCGCGCCCGATGAGCGTGTCTGATGTATCACGTAGTTTCCAAAGTCGAGTTTCAAGCACGCAATCGGTCGTACTCACAGCAAACGTTTTAAATTTTGAATCATATCCAGATGCCAGGTATCTACTAAAGAAATTGGAGATACGGTCCCGCCTTAAAGATGTGATCCTTCGTACCCGGTAGAAGAAAATATGTTCGCGTTGATATTTTCTGGTGAAAAACGTCAAGTTGTGTCGGCGAGCAGTACTGGAGGTAATCGATTGCTCGAGACGGCTTACTTCGCGTATACCCAAACTGCGTATTTCGGGGTTCACACTGAGAATACTGCCCATGTTAGCAGTAATTTGCGGATGTTCTGTATTGCCGATCTGTATCAGATATCAGGTATCAGGTGCTAAAATGATCAATACTCATAGCGTCTCGGGTTATTTACGGCGATTACTGCCTGTACTCATGATTGAGTATTTCATGGCGCGATAATTCGCGTACAGTACACGTCCTCTATTCGTAGTTGTTTGGGCGGATACTGCAAATTGTTGTCTGCGGCGATGCTGCTACTTCTGCTGCTGGTGTGCTGCTGCTGGTGTTGCGGCTGCGGCTGCGGCTGCACAGCAGCAGCAGCAACCAACCGCAGCAGCAGCGATGCCTTCTACTGCTGCTGTTGTTTTTCCTGTTGTGCTGCTGCTGCTGTTGCTGATATCGCTTTGATGTGAGGGAAATGCCATCTGTCCTGCACAAGCGCCGTCGGCAGTAAATACAGCGATAGGTGTGATACTTCGGCGTGGGTATTGGGTACTTAGCAGCTGGGCAGATAAAGGGCAGCAGTACTATAGTACACAAAATCCAAGTAGTCTCAGTTCCGAGAAATGTGATAAACCTCTCAGAACTGGGCTGATTTTTGCCCCCTCCGGGAACTGAGGTCAAAAGTACCGATGATTTCCTGGCCCATAATAGACGGTTCTGAGTTTTGGACTTCAGAGATCGCTGAACCGACTGAAAGAACGTCGCGAAAAAATGCCGTAAAACTAGATCTATAATAGCCGGCGTCCCCAGTGGCTTGGTAGGTGGTCCGAATGCCTGTCAACATCAAGTTAGTCTGTCGTGGTTCGAGTTTCACAGAGTGCATGCTCGTACGGACTTTTTCTTGCAAAAAAAAAATGATTAGCGGAAAGCCTGAGAGAGTGAGTTGGCTACATTCGGTAAAATCGACGAGCAGTGGGAATGCTGGACCCTACTCATACGCGCGACAAAAAATAAAGGAACGTACCGGGGGGGAGAAGAGACGACACCTGTGACCACGGCTTGTCCAGACGATCGCTGAGGGTAAAACCTCCTACGAGTTAGGCTGGAAAGTATAAGTGATGATTAAAAAGAATAATAGTAATAATAATAATAATAATAATAATAATAATAATAATAATAATAATAATAATAATAATAATAGTGATACTTCGAAGTATTAACAATATTAATAATAATAGTAATAATATTAATAAGGGTAATGCTATGTGTCGTAATTTCTTATTTGCGACACGGTCCGCGTCACGTTCGCGGCAGATACCTCAGATTGGCTCCGCACCGCCAGCGATGTGTTGGCATGGTGCAGGGCCATCATCGAAGCTATCGCATTGCCGAAACGGGCCAGGACTCGAGGAGATATCTGGCCTCTTGGTGCACCCGCAAAACGTTCAGATTGGTGTCGCAATTAAGACTTATTTGCGACACGCGCGTCGCAAATACCGTATTTGCGACGCCGCGACGTGGTTGCCGCACACGCTCCGGATCGGCAAAGCTACCAATAGAGTCTCAGCATGGTGTAGGGCTACCATTGAGGCCATCGTGTGGCCAAAACGAGCCAGTACTCGAGGAGATATGGGGTATCCTGGTACAACACCCGCAGAACCTTCTGGCTGTCGCAAATATCGTATTTGCGACACCGCAACGTGGTTGCCGCACACGCTCCGGATCAGCGACGTACTACCAGTAAAGTCTCAGCATGGTGTAGGGCTACCATTGAAGCTATCGTGTAGCCTAAACGGGCCAGTACTCGAGGAGATATGGGGTATCCTAGTACACCCAGGCTGATGTCGCAAATAAGCCTTATTTCGCGTGTATCCAGAACGGGCCATTACAGTAGTAGATGCTGCTGTGTGTGGTATCCTGGTCATCCTGGCAGAATGGTCAGACTGGTGTCGTAAAGCCGCATTTTTACGACATCGCACGACGTTCGTCGCGCGCGCCTCGTTTAGACCAGGACAACCACGGTGGCTTGTTTATAGCATGAGCTCGGACTATACTACTGTATAACATGTTTCCACGAGTACGTCGATCGTTAGCCACGTCATCGTGAATCAATGGATTTGAAATTGACTTGGTTATATTGCCGCGCCGTGTTCTAAATAGTCGTACGTATTATAATTGAGAGCGCTGGCATCGTTCAAAGCGTCGGGTGCTCTGTTTACGTGTCTATTCACATGGGCACAGGTGAAGGGCACAAAAGTTTGTGCACGCTGCGCTCTGTATATGTTTTTGTACTTGTCTGTGGATGCTATAGAAAGAGGTGGGTGTATGTCATCTACAGCAGTGTATCATAGAACCGCAGTAAAATCGGCGTTCGTTCCGTGCAACCATTATCACCCACCAATGTGGTTGTTTAATTGCCCTTGAACAGCCGTGTAAAAGCGCCTATCCCTCGGGCGTTTGCCAACGCCTATCGTTCTGCCGAACAGGACTGAACAAACTTTCGAAACGCTGTGCACAGTTTTTGTCGGAATAATTAAGGCAACGAACACACCCCATAGATGCACAGAGGGCGGCCATGCTGCAGCTTACCTATAGCTATGCGTTCGTTATACACGTTCTTTCCGACACATTATCCTGCTTATTGTTGCACCAACAGCAGTGCACAGTATCCGCACTGCTGTAGTATTGGCATATACTCTTAATATATTAATACTCAAACTTAGGGCACATGCGTAGCACGTAGTTTGTAAACGGATTCCCGATGTTTTTCTCTAACGGTTGTGAAACATACAATAGAAACTCACAGCGGACTGCATGAGTTCAATGTAAGCGGCAGAGGGGTTAGCCGCCTTGTTCATGGTGACGAAGAAATCGGTACTCGTATGTGTAACGCGTGTAGAAGGTCGTAGAGTTCGTAGGCTGCTTGGAAGGTATCCTTCGATGCCTTGCAGCATTGTGTAGAGTTCCCACCGTGCTGTTGTATGCTGTACACACTGGTGCGCGGGTTGGAGGTTTTTCCATAAGTTAGGCAGAATGATTGCGGAGAGAGCCCCAACCATTATGGAAGACTCACCAACACCCCGCAACTCCAGCAGATTGTGCGCACTGACCTGCCCCACTCAAATCATGCGTAGTCTCCTCGTCCAGTTACGCGGTCAATTCCCGATTATTTTGGATGCCCTGGTCGGGGACGCAGTCTGATGGGTTATGCATGTAGTTTTCGCACTCCTAGCTTATCTTGTCAGTGTGTTTACTCTGTTGTATGTAGCACAGCAGCAGTAATAGCCACGATGAATATGCTGACCGTGTACTAGGATATCCCATATCTCCTCGAGTACTGGCCCGTTTTGGCTACACGATGGCTTCAATGGTAGCCCTACACCATGCGCTACTGGTAGCGCTTTGCCGATACAGAGCGTGTGCAGCAACCACGGCGCGGTGTTGCGAATACGGTATTTGCGACACGCGTGTCGCGAATAAGGCTTACTGTTTATTTGCGACAGGAGCCAGAAGATTCTGCGGGATGTACCAGGATACCCCATATCTCCTCGAGTACTGGCCCGTTTTGGCTACACGATGGCTTCAATGGTAGCCCTGGCCCATGCTGAGACTCTACTGGTAGTGCTTTGCCGATCCGGAGCGTGTGCGGCAACCACGTCGCGGTGTCGCAAATACGGTATTTGCGACACGCGTGTCGCAAATAAGGCTTGTTCGCGACACCGACCTGAACGTTTTGCGGGTCACCAGGATGCCAGATATCTCCTCGAGTCCTGACCCGTTTCGGCCATGCGATAGCTTCAGTGATGGCCCTGCACCATGCCAACACATCTCTGGCGGTGCGGAGCCAATCTGAGGTATGTGCCTCGAACGTGACGCGGTGTCGCAAATAAGCCGCTTATTTGCGACACCGTGTCGCAAATAAGAAATTACGACACTGGTGTCGCAAACAGCATTACCCTATTAATAATAGCAATAATAATAATGCGAGTGAGACAGATACAAAAACTGAGAACTGAAACTCGATACTGTCTTTTTCCTGCATCACTTGGCATTGGCCTGATCCTGTTCGTAATAAGATCGAATGGTGTATTCATGTGAACTATTAATAGCTTTGAAGTAATCACAAGTTGGCACTGAAGTATATTTCCCTATCCGGAGCATGGGGGCACCCATGCGGAGTCCTTGCATATATATACATCATACACTAAGCAATCATAACGAGATATATACAACAGCAGCACGTACCACCTTTACCAATAGCTAATGATATGATACTGCTTTGTATGAGGTTGAAAGCCCGGTAATTACCTGGGTTCAGGCACTGGGAACGTATTTTTAGTACTTGGGAGGCTTATCTTAGATGGAAAACCAGGGGTTTTCCAGAGACGCACGAGCTTGGTCTCAGTTTCCGCGTGCACGAAAGGAATAAAACTGCTCTTCTTCTATAGCTAAGCAAGCAACACACGTGAGTACCAACGATACCTACTTAAAAGGCAGACCTGTCCAGGGATACAAAGTGTCACGCAATCTTGATCATAACAAGTGGCGTCGTCGGCAGACGCCGGGTTCGTTGCCTCGCCGTTCAGAGGTGTGGGAGTGGGTTTTGAGGAGCCGAATCTTCGACTCATGTTCTAGTTCGTGGAATCGGGGTTTCCATGAATTTCCCACTATTCTGCATATGCGGCTCATCAGAGTGGGCTAATGTTATGATACTGCTTTGTATGAGGTTGAAAGCCCCGTAATTACCTGGGTTCGGGCACTGGGAACGTACTTGTAGTGCTTGGAAGGCGTATATTAGATGCAACACTAGGGGTTTTCCAGAGACACACGAGCTTGGTCTCAGTCTCCGCGTGCACGAAAGGAATAAAACTGCTCTTCTTCTATAGCTATTACGGGGGTCCATAGTTAATAGGACCTATGGTACACATAAAAACCTATATATTTACCTATTTTTATTAACGAAATTTGGTCCCATTTACTATGGTCCCCCGTAATAAGCAAGCAACACACGTGAGTACCAACGATTACCGACTTAAAAGGCAGACCTGTCCAGGGATACAAAGTGTCCCGCAACCTTGATCTTAACAGCATTATATGTAACTCGCCCGTAAAAATGACGAAACGGATATTCGTCCTTCTCCGTGTTCCGATTGCTCCGTCCGGTCATGTGCCTGGTGCAATCACAACATAAAGGTCACAAAGACTTATATCTACAGCAGTAGCAGCAGCAGATCATCATGAAGGCCGCGGTGCAACGCGTCCATGGTTTGTGGAAGAAGCACAGGTCGAAAGTGGACGCAATGTCACCCGAGGAAAGGCAGTGTTGCGCCGACCTTTTGGAGCGTAAACTCCTGGGAGTTTGGTCCAGCGTGCCCCCTACCACTTGGTGAGTGAGGCGTTTCGATTGTTTTTTTTTACCACACAAAGGGCGGATCGTGATGTGCAGTACATCATTCATCTATTGATCCTAAGATCCTATATTTGTCACCCGTAATATATGAGATATACCTGTATTAATAGTTTCACGGGGGACTATAGTATGTACAAAGAGCGGATCGTGAAGTGCAGTATGTCATTCATCTATTGATCCTAAGATCCTATTTGTCATCCGTAATATATATGATGTACTTGTATTATTAATAATATTATCACGGGGTCTATAGCATGTAGGACCTCATATGCTCATAAAAAAAACTTGAATATATAAGTTTCGTGTATATGATGGATCGTGACTACTATGCTCCCCCTTAACAGTTAATAGGTGCAAGAGCTACATCATCGGTAGCAGTAAGCATCGAAATACGATGACGTCGAAAATTGAACGGCATCGACAGGTAAGAGTGGGTAAAGTTAATGATTTGATGACTTGAGCTACTAATAGTGCTCATTAATCAAATGACGTATTCCTAGGATATGATGAAGAGGGAGGAGTGGGTTGGAATATAGCACACTATTAAATAGTGATTTGAGCTCTTGTGAAATAGTGGATCGTTTTTGTTTGGGAGATAATGTGAGATGCATGAAGCATACTGATACTGACAAGAAAAAACATCTCTGGAGCCGTTGGACTAGGATATGATGAAGAGGGAGGAGTGGGTTGGAATATAGCACACTATTAAATAGTGATTTGAGCTCTTGTGAAATAGTGGATCGTTTTTGTTTGGGAGATAATGTGAGATGCATTAAGCATACTGATACTGACAAGAAAAAACATCTCTGGAGACGTTGGACTGAAATAGTTGGTCAGGGTAGAAGGGCACTGAATCTCTAGGAAGAAAAATGGAACAGGCTGAGATTAATAAGAAAAAATATATATTATACTCGGCATTTCTACCGAAACGAAACAGTAATTCGGTGTATGGTCGAAAGCACCCCTTCTGTGACAAGAAAACAACACATGCTTTTTTTAACAGGAAGCATAAGAAACTCGGGAGTCTATTCTGTTATAATGGTGTTGGTGTACGCAGAAAGCACCCATTATCAAATAAGAGACTCAGCTTGTACCAGCTTTTTCTTGTTTATTACTTTTCAAGGCTTCCCTGCCCTCTCTTCTCCGTTGGCTGAACACGTACAGTACCGTGCAAGGCGCCCAGTGCACGGCGTATGGGTTGGGTACACCCACGCTTTCAGGTCCGGCCAAGCCCCAAGCCCCAACGGAAAACAATGATCCGGAGACGTTGCCGTTGCGGCCGGAGGTCAACCAGATGGGCACACCAAAGCTTTCAGGTCCGGCCGAGCCCCAAGCCCCGCCGGTACCCCGTGATCCGACGCTGCCGTTGCGGTCGGAGGTCAACCGGATGGACATACCAAAGCTTTCAGGTCCGGCCGAGCCTCATGTTCCGCCGATACACCTTAGCCCGGGGACCCTGCGGTTCAGGCCGGAGGTCGACCAGATGGGCACGCCAATGCTGTTCAAGTCGGCCGATGTCCAATTGCGTGCGTATCGTCCGCTGAACACACGCCAGTGGATGCCGGGGCCGAGTGGTGACGACTGGGACCAATGGGACGAGTCGGACAAGCCGGTCGAGCCGGACACCCATGAGAGAACATTCATGAACCCGGTGATGTTCTGGCTGTTGGCCTTGATGAACTGTGTTTTCACTCTTCGAGTGGTGCTGTCGTTCTTGCACCGCGCGGTGGCGAGACTGCGGAGGAGAGAGCGGCAGGAGTGGAAGGGTGAGTTGGCGAGCGGACACATGGACAAAACACGTACCGACCGGCAGACAGCGCTCGGTATACGGTGCTCACTACTGCAGGTCGCAACACAACCAACCAGTGATTATGTGAACTGAAAACCGAAAGTTTTCTTTCATTATTTTTGGCCGTTTCTTTTTACCGTTGGTGTTTGCCGACCGAAACCGGCCTTTTTTGGGGTCAGATGTTCGGATACCACAAAGCAACCGAAACGCTGAAAGCCACTCGTTTTTTTCCGTGTCCCTGCCACCGATAACGCCTACAATATCTGTATGGAAACCCCAAAAGTCGACCCAAATCGAAGGACAATTTCAACCAGAAATCGCAAAACCGACCAAGTCATTCTCGTCTTCGGTCCACAACCCTGCGTGTACCTACTGCGTGCGTTGGTTATCATTCTGTCCGCCTCCACCGTCTGGTGCAGCAGCAGCAGATACGGCAAGAAGGCGACGTGACTCCATCATACCATCATGTCGTGACATGATACCGACGTGAGCGAACCTAACCTTCAAAAGTGTTGACGATTCGGCTGGTTTTACCGTCAAACCGACGGAGAAACCGATCGAGAAATGTTCGCTTCGCTTCGTTTATTTGTTTCTAAACCGAAGAAAACCGACCGATCACTTCGACAAAAGAACAAAGAATCGGCAGAGCAATTTTCGTTGATCACACTGCTGTACACGACAATCATATTCCTCCCAACTCCGAAAATAGGATTACGTATTAAGATGTTATGATAAGTACGTAATCCCGATACAAAACGAGTAGCTACGTATAACTAAGGGCCCTTCTCGGCGTACCTATCTACGATATGATATGATATTATAGGATATGCTATGCTTTGATATGCATTATACAAGTATATATTTTATTACAATATTGTACTACAGTATGATGATGTGACATGCTTTGATATGTTATGATATCGTATCATATTATAGGATATTGTCTGATTTGATGTGGTATTTTGCATGATGGGGTGCGATATGATGTGACATACTATGATATATGATGTGATACGTAAGGATCGGATATGGCATGATATGATATGATATGGTTCGATATGCTTTGATATGATATGATATATTATGATGCGATACAATATGATATGATATTCCATGATATGACACGACAGGAAATGATTGAACAGGATACGATAGGATAGGATAGGATAATATATTATATGGTATGATACGATACTATTTTGTATGATGTGATGTGATACGGACGCACGAAAGCTGACAGACCTACTGAAAAGACCGATTTTGATGCTGCAACTTGTCGTTCGATTGACTTCGATGTTCCACAGCTTTATATATGTATATATATAGATAACTATATACCACCCCTCCTTATGACATCGGAGTAGACGGGTTTCATACTGCGTATTTATCGTTCGTGCGACTGGCTTTGACTTGTTACGTGGATGTCATGGCATTTGTCTAGGGTCTGTGCGATGATCTAATTTGGTTGGGATATGAAAATATTTGAAAACAACAATGGCCAGGAGCTGATTGGCTGAACAGGTGAATCCGAAGGCCCTACAGCAGTAGCCAGTCAGAGGTTGCTCCATTTCCCACTAACACACAGAGAACCCCAACACAAGAATACTGAGGTGAAAAACGTCATTTTGATCTCTTTTTTCCTACAGCAATTATTTTTCTGGGTTGGGATTGATTCATACTGCGAACAGACTCCAATCAAAGCGGTTCCAACGAAGTTATTGCGGGGGTCCATAGTTAACGGGACCAACTTTTGTTAGTAAAAATAGGCAAATATATAGGTTTTATGTATGCCATAGGTCCTATTAACTATGGACCCCCGTAATAGCAGATACTGCAATGACTCGAAATAATTTTTGAAGAAAAAAAAAAAAGGTCGATGGAGTTTTTTTCGTTTCGACTTTTTGCCTCTAGCGGACGGCTGTGCTGTGCATTTCATACACCTATCAATGTGTCTAACGGACGGCCACTGCTCCTTCATACCATCACCTCGTTCGCCTCTCTCCCCTGTTTTGAAGCGCGAGGAGCAATACCGCTTGGGGTTGGACCATTGGACCCCACGGTCCTATTGGTCCGGTCCAGCGGGATAGGCGCGTTACTGTCATTTTCCTGTTTGCTGCTCGAGACGATGGGGTGGACGGTGCTGTTGGACTTCGGGAGGTTCATGGTCTTTTGGGGAATTGTGGTGATAGCTGTGGTGGCAGCCATGCGGCTTCTGTGGTGGGGGCTCGACCCCGCCATTTCAAACCCGCGACGAGTCCTCATCGTCCCAGTGAGACTTGGTTTGACTGCCCTGGTAGGAGGTGTCGCGGACAAAGTATCGGTCAGGGCTGACGCTCCTAGAGACCAAGCGGGCCTCACGCTGGTAGGCGTGGGGGCGCTCCTCCTTGCTTCTCGTCTTCTGGTGGACTTGACCGAGCGGTTCGAGAAATGGATGTCATCCGTGTGCATGGCCGCGGGAGTGCTGCTTGCCGGAGAGGGGGCGGTGGTATTTCTCTTCCCGGGTCCCGTTCGGCCCGGGACGGGGTTGGAGCTGTTCCCTTACTCGGTAGCGATGATCGTGAGGACGCAGTGGGTGGCAGCGCGTTGGCTACTCGTCTCCCTGTGGTCCTTCGCGCCAGGCGTCGAGGTGGCTCTTGCCTCGGTGTTCGGCTTCACTATCGCCGACAGATTCCTCCGACTCACCCAGAAATTGTCGAACACGACCTGCACGTGCGCGTTCACATTCATATCGCTTTGTCTGGGCGTCTGCTGGTGGGCGAGCCCCCCACCTCCGGCCGTCACCACGTGTCTCGGTGTGGTGGGGGTGTGGCTCGCGGCGGTCGTGCTGATCCACTACTCTTTGAAGATAGATCTGGACAAGGCCGCCCCGCTGTGGGTCTTCCTGGCCTGCGCCACGTCGACGTTGGGGCTGACGGCGTTGGTGGCGGCTGAATACGGCACTGACGACTGGTGTCCCGCGCTTGTGACCGCCTACGCGGTCGTCTGGGCGTGCGAGAGAGCCATGGTGCTAACTTCCCGTATTCTAAAGGTCCGACGCAACTAGGTGGCCTCTCACAACCCGAGCCCAGCCTGTGGCCCCCTACGTTCCTCCTGCCGGAGTGCGCCCCTCGCCTGGACCGTACTAGAAGTAGTAGTAGTAGTACCCGCAGTTCCAACGCCGCGGGCAATGGGCGAGGGGGGGGAGGGCTGGATTGTAGCGTCCCCGACCGGCCAAGGGAGACGGCTGGGCTGGTATGACGGGGATGACTGGAAGGTAGTGTCTTCGTTCAAGTTCGTCAACGTGTAGCTTCCTTGCGCACGGTGTTTTTGTTGTCGTTTACCTTTGTGCGGTAAGTATCACCTATAGACGAGCCCCGTGGAAGCTCAATGGTCGGGTCTGACGAATTAAACTCGCCTTTTGTACGTACCTGGTAGCTTATTTTGGTTCGAGAAGCATTTAGGGTGTCTACGAACAGCTCGTTTTTGACAACTTATTTTGGTTCCAAACGCGTTGACGGGTATGCGCGCCGGGGGGGGCGGCTGGCGGCGTTCGGTGGTGGAAAAAAGCGCCGCATTTTAGTTTTTTCAGAGTCTTGCCCGTTGCCCCCCCCCCCCCCCAACAAACTTGAGCAGCACGACCACGACGAATGGCGGTTATTAATAGTTGTTGGTTGCCATGCAAACACTTCATCAACTCTGTACTCGATTCCCCATGCGATGTACTAAGACTACATATTGTAGCTTCCACGGAAGTCTGTCTGTCGCCCAAACTCCTGTCATGCGGTGGCGTAAACGGCCGGTTCCTGACACTGTTTCTCCTGAGCGCCCGTGGGTGTGGTACTGTGTACCTGCATACAGGCGCGGGGCCGCTTTTTGGAGATGCTACCGGCAAACGGATATATTCTCCTCAAAGCCCGGGGGTGTGGTGCCTACACACAGCCACGAGCACTTTCAAGATGCTCCCGTTGGACGGATGACTCCGTTGACTAGGTGTAATGGCAGGCAGAGCACTAAGAGAGGCACGGGGAGTCGTTCATCTTAGCGAGAATACTGAGGGCATCGGTGTATAGTGGGGGAAGATGATAAAGTGTGCTGTAGGGAGGGAGAGAGGGAGGGACGGAGAGAGGGAGGAATAGGGAAAGAGGGAGGGACGAAGATCGCCAAATGAAACAGACACCGACTACAGCAGCGGCCACAGATAAAACGAACTGGCGTTGACGGCAAAACTGTCGCTGAGGGCGTAGGGCCTCGATGCATGGGCGGTGCTTGGCCTCACATTTTTCAACTGAGGGCTGATGTCGTGACGGTACGTCGCCGTAGATTTTCGGGGCTGAATTACCGCATCTGAGGGGTTCGTATCAGGTCGGGGTGCATTTATGGAAATATTGAAGTGTGAAGGGGAGCGTCGCCGGAGTTTGAGGAGCTGGGAATTTCGGCGATATTACCGCCTTTGAGAAACCCATCAGATCAGAGTTCTTTAAGGCAACTTCAGGAGTGAATCAAGTCGGGGGTGTGCGTCACCGCATTTTAGAGGTGATTATGTCGCTGGAGTTTACCGTCTTTTGTCTGGCTGATGAGGTCGGGGGCGCTATACTTCGCTTTAGGCGAGCCGATTTTGTTGTGCAGTGACGATGGGTGTTGTTTTTCAACGGACGAACATTGAGAAATTTCCCAGCACGTTATTTTTCGTCTTCAGGAGGATGACTCAACTGGCAGGGGCAAATACAAACGTTTTTCGTTTTGACAAACAATGTTGCTGTCTGGCACTGGAACGTAACTGCTTTGATCACAACATCACAAGGAGCAGTCTCTGATGAACCCAATAAACATTTTCTTAATATGTATGTGCGTAGAGCTGCCCCTCTCGATCGACAAAATTCCAGATTCGTTGTGAGAGGAGCGAAGTCAAGAAGCCGTTTCCTGGCCGAGACTATGAGTTAGCCCTTCTGGGCCCGCAGAACTAACAAAAAAACTCAAATTTCAAGTAAAATTTCTAGAAAACCTGGGGTTAATTTGTGGTACTCACAAACACCTGCCGAGGCACAGACAAGGCAACTTTATGATGGAAACCCTGTATATCGGTGTGGTGATTGATACCGGGCGCGGCGCATTACGTGACCGACCTGGAAAAAAAACGTTACATCTTGCAATGGTTTCACCCCATCTCGGTTGCAGCAGCCAATGGTGGATGTATCGATCCAAAGTGCGCGCGTGTGCGGTATAAATACACGTTTTTGGGAGTCTGAAGCACTGCCGCTGCCAGCATGGGCCGAGCGCGTTAGAAACGTCCCCCACGTGAAGCAATGGGTGGTAGGGATGGGCCTTTCTCGGCCATCTTTTAATAGATGTTCCTTGCTTGTTTTTCGATCAGACTGGTACCAATTATGCGTCATTCCTACACGGCGAATAGAGGAAACTGCTTTTGTGCCTCGATGGGTGCATCTTCAAGGGACCCTAAACCTACATACGCTATATTCCGAAGAAGGTAATGTATGGAGATCCCTCGAGCGAAGAAGTGAGAAGCCCCAGAAAACGACACGCGTTGCCCCTAAACTGCAGCACACGTTACTCATGCTCTCGAGCTTTCCATGATGACGGAAGAAGCCCCCCCTCCCGACTTCTGAAACGAGGCTTGCTTAGCCTTGTTTTTACCAGGATTCGAAGCCCTGCGCTTCCGTGGATAGACGGCGACAGATACCGTACAGACGATACACTGTTAATTTTGTTGTTTTCGCTACTGCTCTCCAGGTCAACTGGCCGGATCGTTTTACCCTAGACGACCTTCTGGACAAGCCGTGGTCACAGATTCCAGCCCTTCTCCTGTCTTTTCCCCGGTGCATAACGCTTCTTCGTGTGTATCGCGCAAAGGCTGCAGTATTCATTCATTCCCACTAGAAATCGTCCGTTTTCATGCGTTTTTGCTAACTCACGCCTGCACACCTTCTGCGACATTATGCAACTCCCTGAGATTCAAAGTCTTCCACGAACTATCCTGGGAAGAACAGGGATGACAAATAAACACACACTCCACGAGGACAATTCAAGGAAATTTCCCGCGGGTAGGGAGGGTACGAGCCTGTTCCTGAAAAAGAGCCGGTGAACACCCGGAAGGTCACAAGTTTCCACACGCTTCGTACGTACCGTACAGTACTCATCGATAAATTCACCGCTTGAGATGAGTTTTCAAGGCGTTTTTCTCTAAAAAGAAGGGGGGCGCACACAACGAAAACGAAGACTAAGGAGATCTCTCGTCGAAATGTTTCACATGAGACAGACATAACGTTCGGCGCTGTTCGTACTCTCTTCCCGGTTGTCGCCAAAATCAGACTGGAAATTCACCCTAGAGGGGATTGTTATACCTGTACCTTGCGTATTCTACGGTAAGCAGCTGAGCAATCCCAATCACTTAGTCTCTCGTCTGAATATGGTTCGCACGGTGCTGAAGCACAGTGAAACGTACCTGGCAAAAACGAAACTGCAACAGTCCCCCGAAGGACCCGCGCATCAATAAACGAAACAAAACAGCAAAAAAAGCGGAAACCTCTTGCACGTCGAAAGGAAAACGTGCCAATAAACAATTCCATTTAAAAAGATGGCCAGCAGGCAAAACTGCGGGCCCCGAAATGTCTTTCAGTAGAAGTCGGAGTCCCAGCAAGGCTCGGCCAAAGCAAGCATCGCAGTTGCATATTCCTGAAATGCTCCGCTTCATATCCCTCAAGCGGAACGTTTATACCTGGTACGAACAGTGTAGCCCTAAAATAACGCCGGATGGTAGGACTACGCTGGCATTGCGGAAGAAGGCTGTCACGCAAAATTCGATTCTTACCCCTGCAGTGCTTTGTATCGTTCTGTCCGGAAACATTTGAACGACGTTGTGGATTATATATATTCATGTCCGAACAGTTGTGATATTCTCGGACCGATAAGTACCAAAAACGCGATAGAACTAAAACGCGCGTTGCCTGCTACATAAACCGCAGCCGCCTTCGATATCGATAGAAACCCGTGGAAGAAAAAAAAAAAAAAAACACGAAAAGTGGTGTGAGCATCAATCAAGCAAGCCTGAATTTTTGCTCCATTTCTCATAGCCGCGGGTTTCTATGAATAATGCGTCCTTCGCAAGACGGGCTGTAGGCTCAAGGCTTGGGTTATTCGCTGGGCGACAAAAATGAAAAACAAGGAAAACAAAATGAAAAACACCTGTTGTGTTTTTCTCCTCAATCAGCCAATTTTTCAATTTTGGCGGCACATCAGCGCAAAAAATGAACGAACATCAGGCCGAAGTCGATCAAAACCAACAATTAACAGCTGGTAGCTTGTGCCAGAACGAAACGTTTTGTTTTCTCGTCCGGCAAAAAAAACGAATGCGCCAATTTTGGTCTCGAAAACATGCCAAGGTGACCTCGACCCTTTGATTTCTTCCGTCACGACAATACCGTTGCGCTTTCACCTGTACGAGCACGTTGGAGCGTACGCCTACAAGATCACGCAAAATAAAAGTGCCGAAAAAAAATGGCCAATGCCAAAGAAAAGCGCCAACAACAAAAGGACAGAGCAAAATTCCCGAGAATAAGGCCTCAAACGAAGACCACATCCAGAATGCTAGCACGAAACGCCGAAGACATATATGCCAAAAAGAAGTCCAAGAGAGGAGACCAAAACAGAAAGGCAAAAACAAAATGCCAAAATCAATGCCGAAACAATGTGCCAAAAGATATTATCAAAACGATAGAAACCGCCCCCCCCGCCCCACGAAGATAACAAAAGCAAGGCGTCGAGCTCCAGTGCGCACACGGGGAGTGTGACACGCGCGGGGGGGTAATTTCTACACGCAATACTAGTTGCGCATTGCTCTGGCAAGCGCGCTGGTCTTGAACCTCAGCGCGGTCTTCGGCGTTATCCGCCCCCCTCCGTGGTCGTCATCCGCTACCCAGCTCATCATCACGTCTTCCCCAGGCGTCTCCCTCCTCCCCCACGACCTGAGTATCCTCCCATCCTCTTCGATACCGCTCCTGCAGTTCCCCCGCCCCCGTCCTCCGCCAGCACCACCACCGCTGCCGCACGCGGGGCCATTGTAAGGGCCAGTCGCAGAGGTCTCATCATCCTTTCCCTCCTCGCGACCGCTACGCGACGATGATAGGATCGATGTCGGCGATCCGAACCTCTGCCCTCCCTCCTGATCGTCATCCCCTAGCGGAGCCAGCGGAGTCAGCGGAGCTAGCGGAGCAAGCGGAGCAAGCGGAGGAGCGTTAACCGGGGACACCATCCGGGCACGAACACCGACCACGTCGCGGTCAGCCGTGGGCACCGCCGGCATGCTCCCGCTCGAGCCCATCTCGGGGTCTGCCTCGGCCGGGGGGGCAGACGCGCAGCGGGCAGGACTGAACATCGGGGACTGGAAAGAGGGTGCGGCGATGAGGTCGTCGTTGTTATTGCTCTGGTCGCGTTGGTGGGCCCCTTTTGAAGTGGAGGTGTTTTCATCTGCGAAGTTGGTGGAGCTGATGGGGTCGCGGGCCGTCTGCGTGGAGTTACCGGCGGCGGCGGCGGCATACCCTCCGTAGACTTCTTGCTCCCAGAGGTCTTGGCGACGGCGGCGAGCGCGTTGCGCCGCTCGAGCTGCTTTCGCGGCCTCCTTTTTCAACCGCTCGCACTCGAGGAGCGTCTGCTCTCGGGACGACATTACGATACGACACGCGTTATATGCAGAACGAGGGGTAAGGTTTGAGACGTCGCCCAAAACAACATCAGAGAATTTTCGCCAGAGAAGTTGTAGAGAGGCACTGGAGGCTTGCATTCTACGGCGCGAGGGGGTGGGTTTGGGACGTTGCACCAACCAATAAGCAGAGGAATTCCATCAGCGGATCTGTAGAGAGGAGGCGCTGGGGTCATATATTTCATGACGCGGCGGGGGATGCTTGGAACGTACGTATAATGGCCCTATATTTTTCAGAGAGGTTGGACATTCCTTGACCGCTCGCACTCGAGGAGCGTTCGCGTAGCGCGTGCGGCAGAAACTCTGGTTTGGGAACGAATGCAGTACAGTACTACAATAGCCCAGAGAGGCTGTAGAGAGACACTAGTGACATTTATGTTCAGCGCGTCGGGGGTTTGTTGAGACGTGGCACAAAAATAATATCGGAGGAGTTTCAAAGAGGGACCCTGCCGCCGTAAGTAGCACGTGGAAATGCTAGAGACGTCTCATAACGACAAAGTAACTCAGAGGAGAGGCATAGAGGCTCGTATGACGTGCCTGCAAGAAATACGTGGGAAGGTTTGTGACCTATGAATATCACTGAAACATAGTAGGCATGATAGGAGTTGTAGAGAGACAAGTGTTTGGAGCCTATGCTGATTCAGAGAGTATTTGTAGAGAGGCGATGAGAGGTAAAACGGGCGACAACAGAGTTCCACCGAACCGCTCTGAAATTCGCAAGAGAAATAACATCAGTAGATTCTATTGTCACCCGTCTGAAATCCGCAAGAGGGTTATCATCAGTAGGTTCTACTGCCCCCCTCTGAAGTCCTCGAGAGGGTCAACATCAATAACTTCTACCCATGTTGGTGAAATTGCGCAACACGCATACATACATTTAGTATTGGATAGCACAGATACAGTGCGACATACTCTGACACTCTATGGTACTACGATAGTAGGCGGCCTGGTGACCCACCTTGTTGTGTAGCGCCACCGAGTTGACGAGCAGGACGATCGCAATCATCGCCAACAGAATACCCACGTAGTAGCACCACAGCGACCACCTAGTCTCCATGCACAGCTCGAGGGGCACGCGGCAGAAGCTGTCGTCTAACGCCGTGGTGTCCGCGGCGCCCATCACGCACACGTCTGGCGCACAGCAACACCTGGGGCAAAACCGCATCAGCCACGTGGGCAAAAATAACAAAAATACGAAATATCCATAGAACGTTACGGCATGCGTGAAACTACTGACGAGGCAATCATGACAAAGCACATGTTTTTGTTTGTTTTGGTCACTACAGTAATCATCACATTTACTTACCAGCTTAAGTCGTGGATAATGAATGAAGCATTTCTCGAGGTTTAGTCCACTTGTCGGACAGCTCATGATCTAGATGATATGTGCCTAACCTGCCGTTTTAAGATTTTGTGCAGGATCTGTAGGGTACAGATCCAACACAGGAGACATGTGCTATTACGGGGGACAATATTAAATATGACCTATGGCCCACACAAAAACCTATATGTTTACCTATTTTTACCAACAATATTTGGTCCTATTTACTATGATTCCACGTAATATTAATATCTACTACTGTAGATGTGTACCAGATAGCTTATATCTTTCCCACCCGGCAAGGTGAGTTGTTTCCCCCCCCGGCAAGGTGAGCTAGATGGCACAGATCATACAGATCATACATATCAGGAATCTATATATCTGCCCTGAACGATCTGGATCATCACGAGGTGGGGATCAACGATCCGTCCGACGGGTGAATCACTAACAAACGTCGGATTCTAGGTACGTAGAGCCTCTCGTCTTAGGAACCTGAGAACGATCATGGCATCATACTCTGTCGTGTCATGCCTCCTCAGCGACGGACTGGAAACCCGTGGTCACAGGTCACAAGTGTCATCCATTCTCCCCCTCGGTTGGTATCCTGCCTTCCTTTTTATCGCGGATGCCTGGTATGTACCGGCCAGCCTTCGGCATTTGCCCCAAACAAGTAGGCACACATACCGGTCTTGTGTACGTACGAGGTATATATGCATGACCTAATTCGTATTATATTTCATCGTCATATTTTGTGATTGAGGGCCGTTCCTCTCGGAGAGCGGAATTTCCATGTTATCGAAATCACTTTCATATTTGTGACGTCACTACCATGTTAGGGTTTTTTTCCAAATATATGTGTGAAATTGAGCAGAGAGAAAGCGAAACATCTGGAAAGCTAATTTTCACAAGTTTGGAAATTATCCACAAACATAATACGGGGAAAAACTCGCCGATAGTAACGACCCTGACCGAACACAAATCTAACGAAGTGGAAGGGTTTGCGGCTGACAACGGCCGCCCATAAAAACCAGCCCAGGGCCTTGGTGTTGTTGATGGGCAGTGGAAGGACGTGCGTGCACGGACGGGTTTACGATGAGCAAAAGCAAAACGCCATCACCGGGCTTGTATCTGGGCATCGTGCATAGAGAGCGCTATGTGCTGGATGGATGGATGCACGAGGAACGGACGCATTCTGATAGAAGTACTGGAAATATTGGGGTACGTATCATACAACGCGAGAGACAACGTACACGTAAAAAAACTTGGAGACGAAAAATACTACAGCAGTCGTAGTTTGCCTCGGAGATCTGTGAGGGCGCCACGAGAAAGGACTGATTTTTTTTTTTGTGATGCGCATTGTTATATTACTTACAACGAGGGACAGACTATTTGAAGGACAGCGAGCTCAAGACGCCTTCATAATGGTGGTTGAAGATCAACCAAGCAGACCTTTCCGTAGTTCTCCCGCGCCCCCACCTCTTTTTTTCCCGAAGGGCAGAGGGAAGGAGTTGCTACGAAGTATCAACATCCTGTTATTCCGCAATTTACTGTCAGGAGTTCGAGCAGTCGAAGAGACCGTACAGTAGGCGCCAGTTAAGGGGGCCATGGGAGGAAGTTATAGGACGATTCCGTGGAGTAATCGGGCTGTTGCGTGGAGTCACAGCAGGGTTGGTATATATATATATATATATATATATATATATATATTTATATGCACATGTGAAACCGTCAGTGCCGTCAGTTGCGTGCCGAACCAATGGAGACTCCCTCCCACGTCTTAGAGAATATACGATTAACAACAAGCCAATTCGAAAGAGAAAACAACACAACTACCTTGCATCTAGGCCCCACAGGGGACGCTAAGGAGGATGTGCTGGGTGGTGGCTACGCTAGAAATATGTGCTGGGTGTCGATGGGTATATACTCGTAAAGTAAACGATTGACGTGAAGAACGCGCACTCCACGCGAACACCACCATTTTTAAAATACATGGCAAACCCAAAAACATTGGTCGTAGTGAAAGCTAATGCGGCCCTCACAATCATTGAACCAAGCGACGCCAGAGGTGGCGAGTAGGCTGAAGTTGGCTGGCCGACGGACTGCTGTGAGTACTGACTACTACTTTAAGTGTATTGACTACGGCTAAAAAATGTTACAAAAGAACGCTCACATTAGTCGGCCGACGGACTTTGGGAAGGGGATTCTGAACGCTAACGAAATTTCTAAAATATATTGGTAGTTTCACGATTACGCGGGAATGTACTATAAGCAACTCCGGGCAGAAATATAAGGAAAGTACACACATTAATACCAAGACGAAGCTGTCCTTATAGATACGCCAGTGTTGTAGTGGTATAGTAAACAGCACCAAATATGGGTGTGATTTTTGGGTGTGAGGTGTGGGGTTATTCTGTATGCGGGTATGATTTTTAGGTCATTTCGTGGGTTGATATCCATTCCTCACCGTATCAATACATACGAAAATAAACATATAATAGTAATAGTATACTCAGAAACAAATATGGGTTGTAAACAAAGGGGGATAGACTTCGTACGTATAGACGACGCTTTCGTCGTCAACCGTGGGTTCTGATTGCTATGATCTCCGGAATATATGCGCGAGTTTCAATACTGTATACGCACGTACAACTGATAATTGGCGTGTAAGGGTTACGTACGTACGCGTCACATTTTTGTAGTATCGCTCGCATCTGAAAGGTCCGTTGGGAAAACAAAATTGGTTTGATATCATCATGCTGCTGCACACCGGTGCGCGTTGTCTTTCTCCCATACCGTACTGCTGTTAGCGCAGCTACAGGAGTAGTTCTAGCGGATGACATCGTACGCGTACTCGAAAACAACAGCGAAAGCGGATTCTGTAGCTATTGTCGATGTTCCATTGTCTATATATGCAGCACTCGTACAAGACACCTACTGTATGGGTACTAAAGACGAGTAGGTCATAAACAGGAATTATGATGTTAATGATTGTACGTACGTAGCTCAGGCTGGATTTCTTGCTTGGGGAAGAGTGCGTTCTACTGTACCAGGTACACTATCATGCAAAGTAGCTTCAGTGCCGCTGTGCAACGACTCCTCATTTTCCTATTTCCCAACCTGCCTTTCTTACAACTCCGTACTCGTTATTTCTTACAGTAGCACTGTAGCGTCCTGTACTACTGCTGAATGGCAGCCCAACACCGGTGCGTCTCACATGGTAGCTACCGCCGGAAGCATCGCGAAGCTGCCAACCAAGAACGTCCCGAGGATAGCGCAGGATCCCCAGATGAGCAGCATGATGCTCAGAGTGCTCCTTTGAAACCACAGCGAGAAAATGCTCATCGTCCCGACCATGAGGTCAAGGGCCAACATGAGGAACCACGCGACTGCTTTCGGGCTGTCCTCGGCCTTGCTGGCCGAAGGCTTCTCCAGCAACCACGGGAAGCACAGGCCTGTCGCGATGGTGAGCCATATCACCGAGGAGACTACGCCGCCATTCCCGTTCGAGGCCACTCTTGAGGACGAGAAATCGGTGCTCGAGGCCTGGCTGCTTGAAGTCGACCGACCAGCCATAGGGCTCAACCAGCATGAAGGCACAATCGTCTGAAGACACGTCCCCAATGCAATGACAACTCGACTGCTTGGTATGGTGCCACAGCTGCTGCTGGATGGCTGCTGGGGTGGTGGGCTTGCTGCGTGCCTATGCGCGATGCCCGCTGTGTGAATTGGAAATGGATGTGGCCGTCGAAGAGTCGGACTCGGACAGCGGATCTTTGTGTCCGTTTCGCCATTTTTTTTAAGGATCCATCCGAACCGTAACATAAGAATCATATCCCACCGCATATTGAACCCCGCTATCGAAAGGCCATGCAGGAACTATACCTCCCCTTGAGGTCTTTGAGCCACGCTCCCGCCGACTCCTGACGCTACCTCCCTCGTGGCCGTACCATGCCAGGCTCACGAGACTATTCGTTCATACGATTACAACGCACGGGTGCAGGGGCTCTGCTTGTGGCGTCGTGGCTGCTGCGGGCTGCGCAGTGCCTTGTGGTCCCCACAGCGTCGCGCTTTGTCGGCGTTGGCGGACCAAGGATCGTAGCCAGCCGCTCAAGCCTAGCACTGCTGCTGTCTGACACGAGTGTCCGCCATGGAGGTGAGGAAGGGCCTGGAAGCCTGTCAGCCTGGGAACCCGTTGCGAGTACTTCCTCCTGTGTAAGGGTGTGTCCTCACTCGGTCTCTCGACGTGCCGCCTATTGGAGCTGCTGGCCCTGATGCTGTTGCTGCTGTGTCGGTCATACTGCCACGTCCAACGTTTACGTTTTGGTGCTTCTGTAATAGTGCAACGTTTTGGTGCTGTAAACCAGCGTTGAAGCAATTGAAAGCTCGAAACATGACAAAACTGCTCGTACACGTACTATGTACATGAGCCCCGCCCGTGTGTACTATTGATATGCTACCTGGTAGATGATACCAGGTAGGCCTCCAGCTCGACGGCGTCCTCTTAGGCTGGAGCCGTAGTTTTGACAGTATCACATAATTAATAATCACGGCTCCTGGGGTGTTCCGGCGCTAGAGGATTCTGCCCATTTCTCTGTTCTAGCTTGCGCTCGGTAGTAATAAAGTAAGTACCTGTCGGGTGCTGTTGCTTGAAATGGGGGAAGGCCTTGTCGACTTGCGTTGCGTAAACACTGCAGCGGTTCACGTTGTGCAGCGGTCGTTCTCTCTCGGCCTAATGTTTCATGTCACAGCAGCAGCAGCGCCCGTCCGACATTCCCCAATGACTAATCACGTTACACATAATACATCAGCCTCGCCCACATGAGGCGAGGCGGGCTGCTGGGCTACGTAGGGGCCTGGTGATGATGCCATGGCATAAATATGCCGGGAATTGTACGACCGACGAGCGGCGTGACACTTCGTACTCGTACAAGCAGTACGAGTACAGGACATCTTCTCCTTATCGTGCCGGTACTATTTTACAGGGGTGTCAAGGGGATGTACATACGTTAATACAACACGTCCAAGTTCCCCAAAATCTTACACGTACGTACTGCTGTAGTTACGGTAAAACAGCTTTTGGTAAAACTTACGCGTAATTACGTCAACCTATGAGGGCGTTTTCCGATAACCCCCCCCCCCTCCCCTCACAAGCGGTTCTTAGTAGGATGCAGCTCGCCCTTCATGCGACTCGTCGGACACCTCACGGCGCTTCGCGCTTGGTGCAAGCAATGTCTGCGTGGTCGGTGAAAACCCGACATGCTCCGTCCTGGCATTGTAGGGATGCGAGGGCCTATGGTCATACGACTACGGGCCATGCATGAGATCGATTACGTCTCTCCTATCGAGTACACCCCCCCCCTCCCCCGGGATGAAGTAGGTGTACCCCCGGTATGTATTGTTTGCGCTGAACTCTAGTTGGCTTAGTGTGAGACATTACGCATCGTGTATACTCATCATGCTGTACAGAGTATCATACTGCTGTTACCGTTGATAATTACCAGTAATTATGTCTCCACTGGGTTTCCACTGAGCTAAAGTGACTTTATTATATTAGGGGCTGGGGGAAAACGTCAATACGGGAAGAGAAAGTAGCGACGGCGACGCCTGATTGGTCACGCGTAACGGAAACAAGGACGTTTTGTACACCCCTGCTGTTTTACAGGAGGCTCTTACGAGCACTGCTGTATACTTACGTACAGTACGTGGAATCAGAACCAACAATGGACCCAAACGCCATACATCCCCTTAAGTCCACTATCCACGTTTGGTTCTGATCGCTATGTTTGTTCTCCCGTAACAAGGAAGCGAGCAATTGTATAGAAAGGCAGAGGCTGATATTTAAGATTTACAGGGAAACAAGAAGTTCAGGAGTCGGTATGCTGAGATACGTGTAGAACAGCACGCACGAGCCCTCGAATAGAAATTCAGCCTGTACCAGATTTCCCGTATTGTTGCCTGTCCTGTCCTGCCCTGTATATTGCTGTATACTGCTGCGTGCACGCACGTACGTAGGCACGGGGCCGGTTGGTAAGATGGTACTTGTTTACGGTCGCACCTGGTGCGCTGTACCTGGTACGTGTGTGTCTACATGATGTTTGTCGTATCCAGTACGATGACATTATCGTATTGTTTTCAATGTGGGATCTCTGTGCCGTAGTTTTGTGACCACAGAGCTCTGTGCCAGTGTTCGAAGTGTTAATACCAGTTTATCGGTACAGTAGTACACACATATCATACGACGGAAGAGGTCGCGCGACACGAACGCATTTATACGAACATACGAACATACCAACTGACTGCACTTCGGTTGATATACTAAACGTGCCGATTACTTGGTAGATGTGTCTGGGTTTTACGTATGTATGTCAATACTTGGTGTGATAATTTTTAGCACCGCACTCCCATATGTGGGGACATAGCACTCAAATTACAAGTAGTTTATCCCCCAGACGGGACTGCAGTGCTATAAGCAATACGACCCCTAATATATACATATACATATTACAAGGCTCCCCTTCGGGATTGTGGTTGACTTGGAATCCCCGGGGGTGTCGCTAGGTGAAAAGGGAGTTCACAGCAGGCGTTCGTTCGTTCCTCGTACCCGCTACTCGTACGTACAACAGCCATCGGCCAAGAACGGATAAACATGAAACAAAACTCTTGAAAGCTAGAGAGAGAAAAAAGAAGCACTTGGTACGAGCGTGCCACTGGGCATTTAACCCTTTTCTGACCGCAGTCTCTTTATTAATAGATCAGTTTTGGGGACAAACTACTTAGAATGTGACTGCTTTGTCCCCGAAACGGGACTACGGTCCTAAAATGGTTGACACCGACCGACCAGCCCGAACAAGTTTATAGTGACAGTAGTTCTTTATAAAAGAAGATGCCTTATGTTTCCTGTTCTCTCTTTTTTGTGTCACGATTCGTCTAAATCGCGCACAACGCGATCAGTGTTTTACCCTCAAATCGTGGGATGATTCGCTGGAACTTGAAATTTGCATCTTCACGTGTGCTCACGCACGCATGCACAGCAGCAACAGCAGCAGCTTAGCAGCAGCAGCAGTACGAGCCAAACAGCGCCAACATGCTCGAAAACACACGCGGTACGGAAAACGTTGCTTGTGGGAATTTTCAACCACTCCCAACTCTGTATCAATTCCTGAAAGCCAAGCACGTCAGGCTTCTCTTTCTCTGTCGGGAAAAAATCGTGTTCATGGTGTGTGCGCGGAGTTACGGCGCATCGAAATACAGATAGCAGCAGTTTTTGCCGAAATGACTCTCTGACGCCAAATTGAACCGTATATTTATCGGAGTATATTGCATTCGTGCAAAAGTCTAATCTACTGTATTTTTTTCGAGCGCTGTACCCTGGAGGTTTATTTAAAATGTTCTTCCAGAGTTTAGAAAAAGCTGAGGTTCCCTCTAGATTTCAGTCATGGTTAATACCTGCTATATAGAGAGTATGACTCGAACCCTCGATATTTTTCGAGACAGCATTAGCTTTGAGGGCTTGTAGCAGTCTCCCCCGACAAGCCAAACCGCGACTGCGAACTGACGGCAAGTGCATGCCTTGTCCACCTCGGATAGATCAGGCAGATCAGACAGATGAGATAGATCAGGTAGATCAGATAGATCAGGTAGATCAGACAGATAAGGTAGATCATATAGATCAGACGTACCAGATATATTAGGCATACCAGATAGATCAGATAGATAAGACAGATCAGACAGATCAAATACATCAGACAGACCAGATAGATCAGATAGATCGGGTAGATCAGACAGATCAGACAGATCAAATATATCCTGACCTGCCGTAGCGAAAGCATGTGCAGGACCTGCATAGTACAGATCCAACCCAGGAAACATGTCCTCGACAGAGCAATCAGATTATACGAGTACGGCTCCCACCCGGCAACATGAGCTAGATCATACTGATCATATAGATCAGGAATCTATCTATCTGTCTGTCCTAAGATATGTAGATGGTCATGTGGGAATGATCTGTATGATCTGTGGGAGGTGATATTGCTACAGCTGTAATCATACCAGGTACCAGGTGTGAGATTATTTACCACTTAACGTGTATCTCTCTATTGCTATGATGAAGAATCAGCACGGACACGTCCTGTCGCTATTTAAGAGCGTTAGGTACATACCTGGTACATACCTTACAGGAAGAGTTTCATGTGAAGATATCACGAGCACACACACGACACACACATCCTTTCCCACTTCCCCCGTCCCTCATGCCCGGCTCTTGCCCGCTTGACATCACACATGAAATATATCCCACCAGTTACGCTACGTATTCAATAAACTTACTACCTAAACGTCAGCTGTAAGTTCCACCGATTGAATGGTTGATACGTATTGCAGACCGTTCTAATTACACGCGTCCAGGTCTGTTGTGGCCTTCACGTACTATTTTTAGTGTGGGGGCCGTCAATTGTGTCAAACCGCAGTCTCCTGCGTATAGACATGTAGCCATCGAAGTATAACACTACCGTAAGCTTGCTGAGATGAGCTTCGAGGGAAGCATTCGACCTCACCGCTCAGTTTGTGCTTCTTCCTTTTCTCTATGTACAAATGTATGTATCACACGTATACGTATCATGACATGCCTCCCGTCCCCCATCCCCCGCATCCCGCGTCCCCGCAATGGGTACAAAAATAGCTTTCGGAGTGGAAACCCTGACGATGGCGATGCCGGGCGAAGGCGGTCGACGAGGAGGAGGCGGGGGGAGGGGCGGGGGGGGGGGGGGGGGGGAGGGGGAGGGTACGCGGTCGAGGCGCCCCCCCGCCAGATGCGTTCGCGCTTACCGGGGAGGAACGCCTCCAGAAGTTCTTGAGCCACGCGGGGCTGGACTCGAGGCGGCAGTGCGAGCAGATGATATTGGACGGACGCGTTCGTGTTAACGGAAAGATGGTGAAGGAGCTTGGGGTCAAGGTGGGTGGGTGGAAACGCGCGTGCACTTTCATACAGTTTTATGCAACAACACCTCTGGTGCGTGTGAGGGAGATTGAGGGCTTCGTCGAATTGCCTCACCGTTCCATGCTGCGCGGATGTTAGTAGCGCGAGCCGTGTGAGCACGTACGGGTTGCGTATGGCCTCATGGAGGAAATCGGTCGGTATTCTACTATTACGGGGGGTCCATACGCGTAGTTAATACCGGTAGGACCTATGTTGTACATAAAAAAAAAAAACTGTATATTTTACCTATTTTTCTTAACAAAATTTGGTCCCGTTAACTATGGACCCCCGTAGTAAAACAGTATTTTATTGTTTTTGGGGCCGGATCTATAAGCTTGGCTTCGACTAAACGCTTGAGAGGACAGGGGGTGTCGGGGGTTTATAGCGGGAAGATGATGAAGGAGCTTGGGGTCGAGGGTGCGGGCATGATCATTTTTGTGTGTGTGTGTTTTTGTTTTTTTTTTTGGGGGGGGGGCTACTCCAAGCCCAGCTTCGTCGAAATAGTTGATGGTGAACACGAAAATTTTCAGCACAGCACAGCTTCATCCCGAGAAGTTTGTTTTGCAGGCGTTGGTGGCGAGGGGCTAGAGCTCCGGAGGATTTTTTTTTTTTTTTTCAAGCACAGAGTTTGGAGTCACATATGTCGTATGGATTTATTAATATATGTCAGCCATGTTGTCGAAGCAGTGGTAGACAGACTTTGACTTGCGATTGCGCCGCTTTTTGGGGCCGTGCGGTCGGTTTTGCAATGCATTTTCGTTGGCGTTCACAAGGGGGGGGGGGGTGTACTTGATGGTGCTTTAGGTACTATATACCCTGGTACACAATAATAGCTCCAGCTCTTATTGCCCCTTTTAGGACCGGACTCCCGTTTTTTTTTTTTGGGGGGCAAATTTCTTGAAAAGTTGACGAAGCTACCAGCTCGTTCACATTGCGATTCTCGTAGCAGGGTTGAAAAAAATGGGAGTTTTACCCTTTCGACTCGACGTTTAGGACAATTAATATAAAACCTTTTGTTTTTAATGCTGCAGAACGCACCGTGCTGTGGTATACATTAGCACGATCTGCGCTTGAGCTGCGCTTCTGTAAATAAGCCGTTTCAGCGTTCGGAAATATAAGGATTGTTTTAGCAATAACATGAAGACGAAACTGTTCTTACATTTCCGTCCAGAGTGGTAATTGTTCGTGGGGTTAGGGTGTTGCACTCAAAACACGCTTCTTTCCTGAAAATACGGGGTTGCTGCGCCCCCCTCCCCCCCCCCCTCCCCTCTTTCCCCGGCGTCCTTACACACCCCAGTTAAACTTGTTTCTTTTTTCAGGATTTATTTTCGAGGGTTGTCATCTGGTGCTTGCCAGACAGATAGACCTCCCCCCACTATGTCCCTCTTTCCGAGTAAGCACCCTGTGCTTGAAAGGTAAACCGGTCGACAGACCTCCCTCGGTAATAAGCGCCCAACAATGCTTGGAGGTGTTTCTGTTAGGAGTAGGAACGGTGCTCCGTCTCGAAAGGAATAGGTGGTCAATGGTCAGATACCTAAGACAATCAACAAACGAGTACCCTCCCCTCCCCTCCTCTCCTCATATGGCGCTTCGTGCTTGATGCAAGCCAATGTCTACCTGGTCGGTGAAAATCCAACGTGCTCCGTCCCGGCATCGTAGAGATGCGAAGGTCTATGGTCATACGACTACGGCCATGCATGATATGGAGTACACCCCCCCCCTCCCTCCCTCTCCCGCCCCCCCTGCTGGTGGCTTACTATACCTTTTTTTGGCAGGCGTCCGTCCCAGCCTTGTAGGGATTCGAGGGTCTATGGTCATACGACTACGGCCATGCATGGTATCGAGTCCCCCCCCGTCCCCGTCCCCGTCCCTCTCCCGCCTCTCCCGCCTCTCCTGCTTGTTGTTATCACACCTTTCCCTGGCAGGTGGACCCCAAGAGAGACCAGGTACACGTTGATGGAAACCGGGTATTCATGAGGCCCAGCTCGGAAGTAAAGTGGGTAGCGCTGAACAAGCCGAAGGGGGTAATCTGCACTGTGTCGGACGAGCTGGGAAGACCGACCGCGGTCAGCGCTGTGCCGAGGGGGAAGGAAATGAGGCTGGTGCCCGTGGGCAGGCTGGACCGAGATAGCTGTGGGCTTCTGCTCATGACGAACGAGAATTCTTGGGTGCGCTTTTTTGTTTTTGTTTGTTTGTTTGTTTGTTTGTTTTTTTTGTTTGCCATATTTTTTGAGAGACGAACGATAATTCTTGCGTTTGTTTTAAAAAAAAGAAATAAGAAGAAAAAAACACTCCACGTTGAACAAACCGTCTCAAAAGGTATGCGTGGTCAATGGTCGAGTGACCAGGGCGAGCTTATAACGAGTACTCCCCCCCCTATTATATATTATATATGGGTTGGGTTGGCGTCGGTTGGCAACGACACTGTAAAACATGCCGCTCACTACGTGAGCTAAACATCCAGGGTACTGTTTTTTTTTTTTTTTTTTTTTTGGCGGTCGCCCACGGCTGGTCGTCGAGTTAGATCATTTGTGCGAGGTAAAGAACCTTTACTCTGCACAAGGGAATTGATCGTATTACGTAGTGTTCAAGGTAAGGCACCCAAGAGGCAGTTACATAGTACTCCCATTGCTGTCTCTGGAAGTGGCTACACCGGAATTAAACTAACTCATTGAAGCTGTCATCCATATGCAAGTCCGCCTCACAAGCGGTTCTTAGTAGGATGCAGCTCACCCTTCATGCGACTCGCCTGACACCTCACGGAGCTTCGCGCTTGGTGCAAGCAATGTCTGCCTGGTCGGTGAAAACCCGAATTGCTCCGTCCCGGCATTGTAGGGATGCGAGGGTCTATGGTCATACGACTATGGCCATGCATGAGATCGAGTGCATCTCTCCTATCGAGTACACCCCCCCCCCCCCTCCCCCCTCATATGACTACCTTCGGCCATGCACATGAGTAACCCCCCCCCCCCCCCCCCCCCCCCCGCCGAACCCATCTCCGCCCCCGCCCCCGCCTCTAGATCAACCCGCTGACTCACCCTTCGTACGGCCACGAGAAGACCTACCGCGTCTCCATCACGTCTGGATATCCCAACCCCGAGGAGTGGAACACGCTGACGCAGGGTATGCTCTTGGACGGTGACCCGAATCCGTGAGTTTCAGTCTCTGCTGTTATTGGTTGACTTTTTAGTTTTTTCGGCCTGCTACTGTCGGCTGGTTGCCTTTTTTTTGCGGTCTGCTATTAGTAGTATTGGTTTGCCTTTTCTTTTTTCTTTGCGGATGTGCACGTGCACCCTGAATATGTTGCTGGTATATATTTTGGTTGCAAGCGATACTGAAGGATGGGTGTATACGAGTACCTCACCTCGATATTTATCGCACCCGCTCCGGACTGGCAACGATTGCTGTAACGTCCTCTCCTTCGAGACGGGCGCGTCCTCTTGTGAACCTTTCCACTGAGGGCCCGCCTCAAGTCTGCCCCAGCTTTGCCTCTCCTGTGCGGTGCGCGATCGGAAAATCGGGCGAGTCCCGGGTGTAAATGTAGACAGGGGCGGCGTTTTATCCGTCTGTGTTCTTCCGTTGTCGGGAGAAAAGACTTGGAATTAGAGTCAGATTTTAGTTACATGTACACAGCAGTACTCGAAAGGTTGAGCTTGTCGCTTACCCGCCATCCTCTCAAATCGATTCGACGCTTGCCAGTCAAATATGCGAAAAAAAAAAAGTCCGCCTCACATGGCGGCTCTCAGTAGAATCCAAGCTCACCCTTCTTGATGCGACTCGCCGAACAACTCACGGCGCGCTTCGCAAAGCTTGGTGCAAAAGCAACGTCTGCCTGATCGGTAAAAAAAACTCGACGTGCTCCGTCCCGGGATTGTATGTAGGGATGCGAGGGTCTGTGAAAATACATACGACTACGGCCATGCATGACATGAGTATACCCCCCCCCCCCCCCCCCCCGCTCCAATATGCCTCCATTCCTCAGCACGAGACCCTGCATTGTGGAGGTGGTGGACTTTGACAGACGGACGTTGGTGACAACCGTGGACATCATCATCCGGGAGGGCAAGAACAGGCAGATCCGCCGCATGTTTGAGGGGATTGGTCACGACGTCCGGTCCATCACGCGCATATCTCACGGACCAATCAGATTAAAGGACTTGCGGCCGGGGGAGTGGCGGTCTCTCGAGCAGGTGAGAGGCCCCGAGAGGTTGTATCCTTGTGCAACCGTTCACTCATGAGATGAGGCGCACGCTGTACAGTACATCGTGATCTAGATGTAGAATATGTGTAGCCTGCATTGTGGAGATGGTTTTAGCCAGCTAATGTATACCGGGTATGCATAGATATATTGTAGAAACAGGCACATGAGCAGACGAATGAGTGCCCAAGCAATAGCAGTGCTTTTAATTTCTGCTGCAACAATGTCAACAGCAGCTCGTCACAAACCGAATATATCCAAGCGCACTATGTGTTCGTAGATCATGCAAGATTGTACGGCTCCCACCGGGCAACATGAGCTAGATCATATAGTCATACAGGTCATGCAGATCAGGAATACTTTCTTGCTTACATCCTCCTATATACGTATCTCTTCATTGTGTTGTTGTTGAACAGTATTATTGAGAGCATCAACTCGTACAGTAGTGGTATTAAGAGCACTTCTTGTGTACCTGGTGTTCATTTTATTGCTTACTTGGTATGTATATGGTATTTATATTATGACGGGGGTCCATAGTTAACGGGACCAAATTTTGTTAGTAAAAATATGTAACTATATAGGTTTTTATGTATACCATAGGTCCTATTAACTATGTACCCCAGTAATAGCACCAGGTACCAGACACCGTGTGTATTGATCGCGGTACGCGCGTATCTAGCAGGGGAGCGGCCGACAACACGTTTGAGTGCGTTGAATTTTTGCTGGATAGACACCCGCAGCTGACGTCCACTGTTTCGTACCCGCCGTCTTTCCCCCGCCCCTCACACCCTCCCTGCACAACACCATCGACGATGCAGTGGGAGGTCGACAAGCTCAAGAACTTAACCACCAAGACTCTCAAGAGCCCCAAGAAGCTCGCGCCCTCGCCGACCCGAGGAGACAGCCGGAACCGCGCAGGGTCCGGACCCAAGGCTCGTACATCCTCGCGTGCATCCCAACAGTACCACCAGGAAACCCACCCCCGAGACGTCCTAGATGACGAAGAAGACGAATGGAATAAGACCGGTGCCTGGGATAGAAGCGGAGTGAGGAAGGCGGTAGCTCCTGGTCGGGGTTCGGGGAAGAATTCCTCTCGGAGGAAGTCCGAACCGCCCGCCGCGCCTGTTAGCGACGAGGACTATGAGTGGCAGACGGCCTCGTGGGCCAGGAAGGACGATCGACAGCCCCAAGGGGGTGGGAAAGTGCGCGGGGCGAAGGGGAAGGGGGAGCGCAGGGCGAGGATGACCGAGGGAGACCTGATCCTGGAGAAGATTTCCAAGGGAGAGAAGCTTAAGGCGCCTTCCTGGGAGGGGGATGGGAAGGTGGAGCGGGAGAGGAGGTCCATGGGGAAGGGGAGTTGGAGCCGCAGAGGGAGGCGATGACTTTTACTTTTTTTAGTTTTTGTTTTATGTTGTTTCGGAGTTAATGTGTCGGGACGGTCTACTAGTGAATCCCCCATGACCTTTTTTAGCCTTGATATACTATTTTTAGTATGGGGGGTTCTGTGTCTATCCTTGACGGCTTCCTTGAGTTCGGTTGACGGTCTACTAGTAGTTTTGCCCCCTCAATACCCTCTTTAGACTTAGTATACTAGTTTTAGTGTTGGTTTTCCTTGACGGCTGTCCCGTCAAAGCTGGCCGTCAATTTGACGGATGTGCGTCAAGGATGTCCGCCAGTTATTCCTTGACGGCTATCGGTTGAGGCTGTTCGTCGAAGGGAAGAATACCGTTAACGCCATATTTAGGAGGTGGCTGTTGAGTAACGCCTCTTTTTCGGTTGTGAAACGTCTGTTTTGTATCGAAACGGTACTGGAGAAGCTGGTTAAACGTTGAATGGCAGCTTCCTCTTGGGAAGGGGGTGGGAAGCTAAAGATTGAGAGGGAGAGGAGGTCCATGGGGAAGGGGAAAATGGGGAACTTGAAGCCGCCATGAGAGACGACGACTTTTTTTTCTGTGGTGGTGTGATAAAGAGACCGCGGTCTGACCCCTTGCCTGATCAGCTCATACACTAAAACCAGTATAACAAGGCCAGAAGAGGCCTAAAGAGGCTTTGACGCGTCTAAAGAGACCGGTTCCTTGGCCGCCCCGGACTAAAATCAGTACAATAAGGCCGATCGAGCCTTGACGCATCCAAAGAGACTGGTCCCTAGACCGCCCAACACTATAACCAGTATAATAAGGCCGATTGAGGCCTTGACGCGTCTAGAAAGGACGGTCTCCTAGGTGGAGCATCGTTGTTGGCATCAGCCGCCAGACTGTTCGGCCAGAGCGTGCTGCCTGAAACAGTTCGCACCTGAGACAGACAGATCATGATCTATCTATATCTGCAGATAGATCATCTACAGTTCCTCGCCTGCCCGCCGTTGTAAGAGGTTGTGCAAGATCTGTGTGCTACATATCCAACCCAGAAAAGATGTGCTAGATCATATAGATGATGCAGATCATACGGCTCCCATGCGGCAACCTGAGCTATAGATCATGATGGATAACGATCAGGAATCGTATGTCTTCTGCCCCCAGATATGTACCAGCAGATGTTGTCAAGAGTGGGAAAATCAATGCTCTATCCGAGGTGCGAAACGGTCGAGGCAATTTTGCCCCCGAGATTGGTTTACTGTAGTGTGCCGTTGCTAGATACGTACACTATTTTGCGGCTCGATTGTTTTCTGCTACTCAAGCAATTCGAACTACTCTAGTCAATCAATACGTACACAAGGTACGCTCTTGATAAGCTTCGCCGAAAAAAACAAGGCATCAGAAAACGTTTTGTAAAAAATAAAAGTTCCAGTCAATCCTCAAGGTATATTATCCACCGGTATGCTGCTGGCACATCTACTATTGATATTAATGCCAATCGTAGTCGATCGATCGGACGCCCAAGTGGTGATCGACGTGCATTCCACGTTGGAATACGACCGCATAGGCATTGGTGACTACCGTAAAGACAGCCTTGCAAGCACACCAATTGACCTCTTTTAGGAGTGCAGTTCCGTTTGGCGGACAAACCACTCAAATTCATAGTGGTTAAGTCCCCAAAACGGGACTGTGCAGTTTTCGCCCTAAAAGATTCGACACTTAAGAATACACACCCCGGGAAGGAATTTCCTAATCGAGTTTCTCCAAGTCATGCCTTAAGGTCACATGCCTTAAGGGGGGCACACACGACGAGAATGGTGGCTTATCTGGAAATATATCGACGAGACATTTTCCGTACGACTCATCGCTCGGCGTTTGCGCCTTCTTCCCGATGGCCGAGAAAATCAGCTCCGAACTTCGTCCCGAGGGGGGTGACATTTTACCACCCGTGTGATACGAGTACGCCGAACACGCGATAACACCTTGTCCTCCAAACAATTCGTACTACAGAACGAGGCACTGAAAGATCCTGTACTCATCAGGGGTAAGCATGCAGCTCCTTACTCTCTGACAAAACCGTACCAGGTGTTATATACATGATGAATCAATCTGCGTATGCAGGGCGCTATTCATCCAGCACGTAAAAGCTGACATATTGCATACTCGCATACATGTACGCGAAACATGCAACCTACGTACCATCGTACCCCTTTAGTTTTTTCTCTCACAACAATTAATTACCTATGTACCCCCCGCAACCCTGCCGTCAGAGCCACCACCAATATCTATTGTTGTACTTGAAGCTCGCCTGGTGAAGCGATGACGTTCCAAGCACTCAAGCCTCGGTGGAGATTGATGGCGTTTCACAGGTGCGGAACTACTGCTGTATCTACTTATAAGTACACGTCGGAAGGCCGCTGCGCCCTACTCGTCGCCTAATGCCCCCCCCCCCCCCCCCCCCCCCCCCTCATATCCTCATCAAGGAGCCGCACATTCTTCCACATCTCGAACAGATCATGATCTATCTGTTTAAAGTAGATCATCTACAGTTCCTTATCCACCTGCCATTGTGAGAGGTTTGTGCAAGATTTGCCTTCTAGGGCAGATCCAACCCAGGAAACATGTCCTACGTCATGCAGATTATACGGCTCCCACGCGACAACACGAGCTAGACTACACAGATCATGCATAGATCTATCTGTCTCTGCCTTGAAAGATCCTAGATCATGAACTGTGTAGATCAATGATCTGTTAGAAGATTATCTGTCCGAGGTGTGTACGTATTCTTCCACGATCAAGAGCCACTCCTTATTATTGCGAACAAAAAGTCAACCGAAGTGCTTGCCCGCTGCGCATGCTCTTCGCGGCCTCCCGTGCGGGTAAATCACATCTCGCCAAACACTCTTGATCGCATTGTTTCATCTCCGAAAACATTCGCGCTTTTGTAAAATACCTGATCTACTGCTACTGCTGTTGTTGTGCCGCTGGTGGGCCCAACCCACCCCAACCTGATACACGTGTGAGCATCTGCTATATGTTCATACCCGCACACTCCACAGAAACGTCACTGACAGCACCTCCCCTCCGACTATATCATGCGGTACCGCAAGTACAGCGCCCAATACTTCCCTCCGGAAAACGTCCTGCCCAGTGGGGGCGCTTTAGGGCAGTTGTTGTGCTTTCCGACACCCCTCGATCGAACGACAATCGCGCCCGCGCGCCTTCCCATGTATGATCCCCTCCAATCACAACGCTAAACGGGGAGATTCCATCCCGTCCAACGTTGGAAACCAAAGGCTGCACTCTGAAAGACTTCCTGCATACCTGTGTATATATATATGTAGCCCGTGCGCATTCTTGTGACCCCCTCCCATCAAAACGCCATTTAGGGGGTTCCATCCCGTACAACGTAGGAAATAATCCACTCGACTCCGAACGGCTTCCTACGTATATGTATGAAACATAGCACGTGCGTCGTAATCCCCTGCAATCAAAACGCCATGTGGGGGTTTCGACCGACAAAGGAAGTACAGTAAACAAGCAAAGCCATAGACCTTGGTTTTGAAGCTGTTTCGGCACAAACCTAACGGATTTCCGCTTGGGGGGTCGTGTCTGCAGGGCCCAAAGGATCGGGGTGTGAAAAAAAAAGAGGTGACACGGTTCAAGTTCTCATCCCTTTTCGCGCACATCATTCATTGTCCATGGGCCGGCCGAAACGATCTCTGGCGCAAACTGAAAAAAAACAAAAACTCCTTTTGCTGCCTTTTCGACTCCGGCTTAAACACGCCTCCTCGTGTCACCAGTTTTGAGCAACCTCTGTGAAAACAACTTGAAGTACGAGTATGTATCCGTTGGGTTTCAGTTCCAGTTCTGAGCAACACCTGGTATTCACGAAGTATGTCGGTATGAAACAAGCAGAACGACAGCCGTTGACGTATAGTCAACTAATCCGAGGTTTTGTTTTTTTCCGCCGACCGCCCGCAAAACGAACTCCACCGGAGATAGAGAAACCCATGTTTCCGTTGCTCGAATACATCCTTTGGATTTCGAGTACCATCGCTAATTTGTATCGCTGTGAAACAAGCATAACGACAGCCGTTAACTTAACTGAAGGTTTTTGGTTTTTCCGTCGATCTCTCGCAACATGCGCCTCTATACCTGGTACACTAAACATTGTCCCCGCAGTTGTTCTCATGGGTCGATCGGAACGAACGGTGTTTTTCACCTCTCTTCGGACTACAGCGCGCGCCTTGATCCATATATCGCGTCTGCCTTGGGTGCAAGAGACCTGCACGGCTCAAACCACTACCTGGTAATAATGTACTGATATATTACTACTTCTGCACCACCCGTCGTTTCGCTAAAGTGTCGGGTTCGTGACGGTAAGCTACCCAGACCTGCTGTAAGGGTGGGTATATAGCCGGAAAGCAACGAAACAGGAATCCGCGACCTCCCCCCTCCCCCACCCGCCAAGTAACCCATTGAAGCTGTCATCCATATGCAAGTCTGTCTCACAAGCGGTTCTTAGTGCGACGCAGCTCACCCTTCATGCGACTCGCAGGACACCTCACGGCGCTTTGCGCTTGATGGGAGCAATGTCCTGCCTGGCCAGTGAAAACGCGACGTGCTCCGTCCCGGCATTGTAGGGATGCGAGGGTATATGGCCATACGAATACGGCCATGCATGATATCGAGTACATCCCCCACGCACCCGCCAGACCCCTACCCACCAACTCCCCTAACCCCCTAGCCGTCCATCCCCCCCACTCACTCCCCTCTCACTCATTCACCCCCCTCCCGAAAATCTACCCCACCCCACCCGACGTGTGCTCCGTCACGGCATTGTAGAGAAGCGATGGTTTATGGCCATACAAATACGGGCATGCATGGCATGAGTACCCCCCTCCCCCCACTATCCTGCCAAAACGCATGTCAACCGCGTCAGGAAGACACCCAGGCCCCAATCACCAGCAGTATATACATATATTATTAACGAAGCATACGATGCCTTCAGTCAAACGCCTACGTACGTGAAACCATTTTTTTTACTACGTTAGCTATTACTACGAGGGGAACATATCAAGAGCAATGCATACTGTATTTCGGGGGACCATAGTAAACAGGACCTACGGTGCGCACAAAAACCTGTAAATTTACCTATGCTCAATAACAATATTTGGTCCTATTTACTATGGCCTCCCGTGATTGAAACCAGAACTAAACACAGTCTGTAAGCCTATTACAGGAGCATATTTATGTGTTTTTTTTGGGTACATCGTGAATTCTTATGCCTCCCCCTACTTGTAGTGGAACGTCTTTCCCATAGCTCGCCCGGCCATGATAACGCCGATATTATAGCAAACAACTCCCCATGATTTACGTGTACCTCGAAAGTAAAAATAATAACCTATAACACGGCATGGCATACCTGGTATATACTATTAATGGCTCTTCCTCACCCCTCCACCACTACACTTCGAAAAAAAAACACATAACGCAAAAAATAAAAATTAGTACGTTTGCCATCCGACAATGTGATATTGATAGCGTGGGCTTCAACGTTGATCACTCCTAAACATTCCCTACAACAAGAAAATCGAGGGCAAAATAAATAAATAAATCTACTGGATTACAGTAGACTGGGCGCCTAATAGTAGACTATTGGTCTACAGTAGCTTGGGCTATAAAGTAGCCGATTGGACTAAACTAGCAGTAGCCTATCGGACTGTATTGGATTGTATAGCAGCATGTTGGCCTATTACAACAGTAGCCTATTGGACTACAGTAGGCTGTTGGACTATAGTAGCCTATTGGACTACAGTAGCAAGCTAGGCTATAAAGTAGCCTAATGGGCTATACTAGCAGTAGCCTATTGGACTGCAGTAGCCTGTTGGCCTATAATAACAGTAGCCTATTGGACTGCACTAGTCTGTTGGCCTCTAATAACAGTAGCCTATTGGACTACAGCAGCGTTTGACGCCGATCACTCATATACATTCCCTGGAAGAAGATTACAGAGGGAAAAACACAAAAAAAAACGAAATCGTCAACAATCTCAAGCACGTCGGCAGATCACCATTCCTACCACCGCCCCACGCGCGTGGGCGTGCGCCAAACATTTCGAAAACATTCGTGTACTACAGGTTTTCCGTGCCTGGCACGTGGTATTTTCAGTAGTCTACAACACTTTCCCTGGATAAGTGTGAGGCCAGTTGCAGTTGCCGGAATCTCGGGGCGATTATGTGGCCAGTTACCGGGGTTCAAAATAAACGTGGCCATCTCCCGTGATCTCGAGTACCTTGTTCCGGTAAAGATGGCCAGAAACAGGAACATCGGACGCAGTTGCGAGGCCGTTTCCCGCAATTGCCGTCATATTTGCGTGTGGTCAGTTCCCGGCTTTTTCGGGCGGCAGCTGTGAGGTCAGTGTTGCCGGAAATCCCTTCCCTTCCTCACTCTGTATAGTATCAGGCAAAGCGCACGCGGAAACACGACTAGGGTGAAAGGCCAAGCCGGCAGAAGGCAGCGAGACGGAGGAGACAACTCAAGCGCCCAGTCCGAGTCGCGCGTAGCTTGCCGCTATCTTCTCGCGCTTCTCCTTCACGGTCTCGGCCTCTTGGTCAGGGGATGCAACCCGAGCATCCTCCGCTGGGGATGAAACCTGGGCATCCCCGCCACCCCCAACTGCCAGAACGCCTCCTGCGACAGTACGGCCGTCGCGGTCGGGATCTTCGCCCAGAGGCACGTTGCTCAGAGCAGGGCCGGCGGGATGGGGTGTCACTGGCTTGTGGGAGCGCGTGGGAATACGCGGTGGCGGCGGCGGCGGCTGCGATCGTTTGGGTGGTGGTTTGGGCAGCCTTCACTTCCGCTGCTGCTGCTGCTGCTGCGGTCTCCATGTCGGTTCGCAGAGAGTCTTGGAATTCCTTGTCCTGTTTATCGACGGGCAAAGCGGCATTTGTTGCATCGGGCAAGCGGGGATAGAGCGGAAAGGTTCGCGGAGGGCGTTGGCCGGGCGAGGGGGGGGCGTACCCATTTTGTTGCTTACCTTGGTCATTTGACCGTCGACCGCGCATCCCTTTCGAGACGGAGCACCGTTCCTACTCCTAATAGAGACACCTCCCAACATTTAGGCGCTCATTACGTTGTTTCCGTACATTACATAGCAACTAAGCTTATCCTCTTCCCGCTTGGCCGCCTGTGGCTACCATCTATCTCTTAGGATAGCAATCGTTTTCTCGCTGCTACCTAGTGTCTTAAATCCTCCATTTTACTTTGACCGGGGGGGAGGGGGTTCTGACAAAATATTTTTTAAGTATCGACGCAACGCGGAATACGAAACGCATGAACAGAGCGGAGGGATTTTGGCGCCGATTGGTTGGGATCCGTCAGCGCCCCCGGTCACTCAGTATGGCATGCGGGACAACCGCGGCCAATAGGAATGTCCTGCGGGGTAGGAAAAAAAAACAAGCGACGAGTTCGCGGAGAACGACACACGGAATTGATAATACAGGGGGGTGCGACGAGATACCCATTGAAGGTCACGCCTGAGGGGCAGCCGCGACCGAACAATAATATTCCATTTCGGGGCAAACAAAGCAGGAGGTAGGGGGGGACTAATAAGCGGAGTGGAGAGGGAGGAGGTCCGCTGGGAAAGAGGAAAAGGGCACGGCGGCGGGGAGGAGCGCTCAATTCGCTGCGCTACAGCAACGATGATGAAATCAGAAGCGTCTGGATGCGTACGCGGTATGTAGTGTGCATTTTACAGTTCGGAGGGGCAATCGTGTCGATTCAAGCGAGACGTAGCAGGCCAAGAACAGCAGTGCCGCGGGTGAGGGGGGGGGGGGGGGGGGCAGCATCGGGCGGTTAATATATGGAGAACGGAATGGAATACAGGCGAACGGCGAGATAGGCCAAGAAGGGACGCCTGCTGCGGGACAACTAAACACCGATGATGATCTACTCGGTGTGGGGGGGGGGGGGGGGGGGGGGGGGGGGGGGGGGGGGGCAAACACGAGGAGTTCGTTCGGGGCAAACATTACGGGGAACGCGGCAGAGGCAATGAAGGACAACGACGAGATGTTGAAAAAAATCAGAAACACTTGAGAGGGACAACCGCCATCAACAGGGACACTTTTTTTCCCGGGTAAAACAACACACGAGAAACATTACGTATAGCGGGATGGAACGCGCGGAACAGGAAAAAAAGAGGAGACGGGATACGAAAAGCTACGCAAGGCTTGCGGAAAAAAGCGACCTTGACTCAACAAAAAAAGTAACCTGCTGCCTCGTGAGGTGAGTGAAGGCGCTCTCCCCCGCCGATGGGCTCGACCGGGATCCGACTGTGAGCATTTCCAGCGACCTCGTCATGTTAGCATTGTCCTCTTCGGTCCACGGCCTGAGACCTTCTGCTGATGAAAATGTGGGAGGAGAGAAGGAGGAGGAGGAGGAGGGGAAGGAGGAGGGCGGGGGGGTGGGAGAGGGGGTGGGTGTACTGATCATCACACATGGCCGCGGACGTATGACCATAGACCCTCGCATCCCTACAATGCCGGGACGGAGTACGCCGGGTTTCCACCGACCAGGCATACATTGCTTGCAGCAAGCTTTGCGAAAGGCCGTGAGCTGTTGGGCGGGTTGCATGAAGGATGAGCTCCCTCCTACTTCCCAAAACCCCCTTTCGAGACGGAATTTTCTTGCCTATGGACGACAGCATCAAATTAATTGAGTAATCTTCTGGTGTGGCCGCTTCGGAGGGGGGGGTGGGCGGTGGCGGGCAGACGTCGTACCAACTCCCCATGCGGGCCTTCCTTGGCGGTGGAGTACTCTTTACACCCTCGGGACGAGGCGTGCTACCAACGGATTGTTCATAGCACTTTTTGTTTTGCAAATTTTGTTTCTAGATGTAGGGGGTCCTTAACCCCAAGTCGCCGGAATGCTGCCATTTCTGTTCAGCAACATGAACGTTTGGTGTGCCTACTGATGGGTTCTGGGACAGAGGTTCTCCCTTACTTTTCTGAGGCTCCTCACCTGACCTCTCGGAGCTCCACACCTCGCCCTAAGTATACAAAAACGCCATTTTTCGAAATTAATATTGGCATCATTCGGACGAGTTTGGGTTAAGGAGCCTCGTCATTCAGTTTTTTTTTTTTTTACCGGAAAAGTGCTACCTCTATCGTGAAACGCGTCTACAGCAAGTACTGGGATGGTTCTCAAAATAAACTCTTGGGCGAGGTGCAGATCTCCTACATTCTAGTCAAATCAGGTACAAGCCTCACAAAAAGAGTGCGCCTCTACAGCCGTAGCATGTCTCGGAAACTTCCCGGAAAATTCCGTGCGGGCATGACGATACAGAGGTTGCAATTAGGGGTAGCGCCTTCTGGCCAAATTTTTCGTGCCTGGAACTATCCAGTGAGGCATGCCTTACTGTTGCACCGCAGTACTTTTCGTAGGCACCTATATGGAGCACTACGCGAGAGTGGACATCGAGTTAAGCCTAAGCATTTCCTCTCGAACGTCTGTTTTTTGTTGAGCCGTGTGGAGCTCCTCAACTCAAGCGACGAGCCCCAGCAATAAATGACAGAACTCGTAGGTGCTACTCGTATGTCCCCCGAACCGTCCCTGCCTTTCTTGCGGGTACTGTAGCGGCTGTTTCATCCACTGACAACCCCAACTTCGGTGAAATGGTTGATAGCCCAAACTACAACACCATTTATTAGCAGGCGAAATGGTTGATAGCCCACACTACGACGCTATTAGCAGGTCAAATGGTTGACAGCCCGACGATGATATTATATATCGCGGGCAGAATTGTTGGGTGAAGGGTGGTATTACTGTCACATATAGGCCCATCGCAGATAGGCCCCAAATCAGCCCAAATCACCCACTTCGGTGCGCTGCATCCCAAGAACCACGGCGTGAATCGATTTCCTCCCATCGATGCTATGCTCTATTTGTAGTCTTCAGAAATACGTTGTCAGGCCTCTTTCTCCCCGTTTTTGGGCTTGTATATGAACACGGGAATATAAGATCATTTTGACATCACAATAAAATGTTGTTATATTATCGGCCAGAGTGTATTTAATTGAGTATCTGATTCGGTGATAATGGTGGTTATTCGACGAATTGCGTCAGCTTTTTCATTCTGAATGAATACTCCCTGGTATTAATATGAATAATGCCCTACACCCTACATGTACACAGGGTCGGAAGGTCAAATAAAACAACCACAAATATTAAAATTAGAACGTAAAGAGCGCATCTTGAGACGGAGGAGGAAGCAAGGACAACAGTAGAGTGTTGTAGATAAAGCATGGCGGGAAGCAGACATGGAAGGTAGCTAGACCTCAGCATAGGTTTCCTTTATTTCCGCCGTTTTCCCCTTTAAGGAATGCTGCACATCGTCGGATGGAAAAGATAATAATGATAAGTGCTAAAGCTGGCAAACAAAGCACTAGTTTGTAGCACTGGGACTGGTGGGACTTCTCTACCAAGGTCCCAACAAGCCATGCATTATCGTTGACGCGTTCTACGACATCGGTAGCACATTTCCGCTAAAATGGTCTCCGGATGACGGGGCACCGTATTAACCCAAAATCGTCGGAGTGCCAATCTTGATGAAAAAAATGACGTGAGTGCATACTTCGACCATGGGATTATTCATCGGGATGATATTTGATTTTTGCTGAAGTCAGTTTTCGGGTGAGGTATGGAGCTCCTTAAGGTCAAGTGGGGAGCCTCAGAAAAATAAGAGTGAATCTCTATCGTAGAACCCCTCTCTTTCCATGTACATATGCGCTGTAGTAGCCCTCGTACGCTATGGAATTGGTCATGGAGTTTACGCGCATATAATTTCGTTTAAAATAATCGTTTTTGGGTGACTTACTATTACGGGGGAACATAGTAAATGGGACCTACGGCACACACAAAATCCTCTATATTAATCTGTTTTTACTAATAATATCTGGTCCTATTTACTATGGCCCCCCGTGATAGTGGTGCTAATAGAACTAACAGTGCTAATGACTTACTAAATAGTACAGAGCTCAAGCGGGGAGCCTCAGGAGAAAAAAGGTGCACGCCTATCGTACCGCTCTGGCTGTTAATATAAGAACCGCTTTTACTCTAACATGAATATCAAACGGATCTTACATTCCCGGTCGGAGTGGTAGCGTGCGAATCACCTCATCACTTGATCCGTACATGAATTATCAAATTTTTTCCTTCCGATAATGTTCCAGTCCGTGGTGAACAGATTATCCTCTCATATACCGCAGCAGCCTTTCTTCTTTCGCTCTGAACTACCTCGAATTTTTTATACATGTTCCAGTTCCACACGAATCGAATATTCTCTACGTAATATTAACAAAATAGAAAAACAATACACCAGCTGTGAGTGAAATCGATGATTTCCTCGAAGCTCATCATTTGCAAGCTGTTTGTGATACTTCCATCGCCCGTTCTTACCGATTTCATACGGCTACTGCAGTAGTCTCTCTTCTGCCACAAAAAAAACTAACTTTTCCCCCGCTCCTCCGAACTTGCTCATTGCTACTATTACGGGGGGCCATAGTAAATAGGACCAAATATTTGTCAGTAAAAATATGGAAATATGTGGGTGTTTGTGTGCACCGTAAGTCCTATTAACTGTGGTCCCCCGTAATACACGTACTACTGTAGATCTCCGCCAATGTGCCAACCCCACGACGTTGGCAGCAGTGTTCCCTTTTCTCCATTCCAAGAAATTTCCGGATCGTCATCGGGGTCAAGGTCATAATAAGCTCACACTCGGACAGATAATCTACAGACAGGTTATGACCAAGATCTTAGAGGACAGATATATATATATATATACCAGACTAGTATGATCTAGCTCACGGTTCCGCGTGGGAGCCGCAAAACTAGATCATGATCCACTGCAACGGGTTTCTGGGTTGGATCTGCCCTAAAAGGCAAGGCAGATCCTGCACAACAGTATATCCTAACGGCAGGTTAGGATCTAGATGATCTATCTACAGAAGGTGATCTATCTGCAGATTCATCCAATACTGGTGAATAATCTGAAGTCAAGTATGCTACTAAGTGTAACTCTTTTTTTTTTTCATACAGCCTTCTTTGTGAACCGCTGTGTAGGAAGGTACCCTCGGGGAGAAAACGAATCCCAGGAACATTCCGCACGGTACGCGGCACCACTTAAGAAACTCCTTCATACTGTCGCCAGGCTCAAGTTCTTATTTTTATGCGAGGTCCTACTCAAAACTCCAGTTAAAAGAACACAGATTTCTAGGGGTTTTCACGCACAAAGCCGAGCCCAAATTTCTTCACCAGGTATCTCCCAATTTGGCCAAACGCTATCCCGTACTAATTCCAAGCATTTCCCCCTAAAACCTAGGTGCGGTAGTTCTTAGCCCACGCAGTACCGCGCTTGACACAATACAGAAAACCTAACTAAGCCCAAGTCTTACTCCTAATTCCAAGTGTTTTTTTTCTTTTTCCCACAACGGTAGTACTGCAGTCTTTGGGCCTAAATGGGCAATGTACGCACTACGCGGTTCTAAGTGCTACATACGCACTACGTGGTTCTAAGTAGCACGAGCTACGTTGTGTTGAAACGAGTCTGCTCCGTTTAACAGGCAGCGACGACTGCTTAGATGACGACTACGCCGCCTTCGCCAACGCCTTCGCCAGGCGCATGTCTCGGCTGCTAAGCCTGGCAGGGAAAACAGCCTGGCAGGGAAAACAAACAACTCCTCCTGCCATTACCGGCTATTAACAGCTGATACTGACTACCGGTATATACTATCATAACCAATTATATATAATATTATTAGTGCACCGTACACGTTCGCCAATACTCTGAGGCTGGGACTGAGACTTACCGCTGCCCGCGCCTCTCACCCCCCCCCCCCCCCCCCCCCCCGCCACCGCTACCGCCGTAGTTGATGTTGCCCGAGACATGAACTCCCCCTCTTCCAGAACTTCCAGCAAACATTCCAGCATGTTCATGTGGGCGGCTGATGTGGGCTCGCGCGACACCCACGCGTAATGAGCCCGACCACCCTCACTCCCGTCAGCGCCAGCAGCAGCAGTGGTAACAGCGGCGGCGGCGGCGGCGGCAGGGGCGGCGGCAGGGGCGGCGATGGCAGTAGCGTCGGGATACTCGGTCGTAGGCGCGGCTTGCTCCATGACGAAACCCGCCAATCGCATCAGGCGCCTGCCGCACGCCCATCTGTACGGGGGAGGGTGGTGGGCATTTACCAGTAAAAGGTTAGTGTAGGCACAGAAAGGGGTGCGTGACACTTTTTCGCGCGTGATATGGTTTACTCTTGTTTTTTGTGTCGTTCTTCTTTCTGGGAATTTTTGTGAGTGATGATCAACGCGGACAGCTACTGCTGCAGTCCAATAGGCTACTGCTAATATAGTCCTGTGGGCTGCTTCATTGTCCAATAAGCTTGTACCGTAGTCGAATAAGCTACTGGTCGAATAAGCTACTGTAGTCCAATAGGCTACTGTAATCCAGTACCTTTCTTTGTTTGGTTTCCCTCGTTTTTTTTCTACTTTCGGGGAATGTTCGTGAGTGAGCTGCTATAGGCCAATCGGCGAGCATAGGCTCAATATGCCAACATATACTACATAGTCCCACAGTCTAATGCAGACCAACAGGCTACTGTAGTCCCATTGTCTACGTGCTGTGATCCAATAGATTAATTTGTCCGGGGAATGCTTATGAGTGATCACCGCTGCAGATCCATGCTATTGAAAACACCCTGTCGGATAGCAAAGGCAACAATATTAATCATGACAATGGCGGTAACATTTGTCGTCAGCAGCAAGGAAGCGCAGCCGCAATGTCGCAGCAAAGGGTACGTACATACGGCCACAGTACACTATCGAAAAACAAAATGCGAAACTAAACGTTTTTGTTTTTCCTGAGGTCTAGGTGGACAGCGGGGGGGGTGGGGCGAGAGGATGCTAAACCGAAGTTAAAACATACCGATATACTAGTAAGATACTTGCCACACCACGCCGGGCGGTATTATAAGCAACGTTTCTATAGTAATATCTACTCCAAACGGTCCTCATTTATCGGTACAGAGTCGTACGTACAACTTTGGCCGAAAATATTATACCCGTTTGGTGTCTAATTTCAGCATTAACAATTCCTTATATTTCCGACCAGAGTGGTATTTTTTTTTCAGTTTGCTTCGTGCACAAATCTCACCCCCCACTGAATCGTTTTTCATTTAGGACGTGCTTCTAGGAGTGAACGTGGGTGTCGTTATTACCACACAGTTAATAGAACCTACGGCCCACACAAAAACCTATATATTTCGCTAATTTTACCAACAAAATTTGGTCCTATATTTACCCTCTCTCGGCTAGGGTTATAAATTATTTCCGAGAAAATGAAAGGGGTGGCGGGGGGGGGGGGGAGTGCCATATTAAATAGGGCCTACGGTACACACAAAAACCTATCCATTTCGCTATTTTTACCATATTAATATTTGGTCCTATTTTTACCCTCTCTCGGCTATAGGGTTATATTTGGCCAGGGTTCTATTTATTTCCGAGAAAATGAAAGGCGGGGGCGGGGGGGGGGGGGGGGAGTGCACGGAGTTAGGTTAACATTCAGAAGGGGGTGGATGGGGGTACGGTAAGGGGCTTGCCCTGTCTGGGCTTGTCGTCCAGCTATTGGCTGTGTCGAAGCCGCGGCGAAGTAAGCCAACAAACCGACTGTTAAAGTACAAGTTTTACTCACGTAGTTTATTTGCACAGCAGCTCTCGAGGCACAACCTCGCCGGTATGATGCAAACACGCAGATCTCCGCCAGCGAAAGTGACCGCACGTGAGTACTAATAATGCGGGACAACACAAGAGAATACAGATGATACCTGGTACTAATCAGAACCGAACACGGCGTGCAGACATATGGGGATGCATATTTCTGGGGTTCATCGTGGGTTCTGTCGGCGACTTAAAGTCAGTCCATTCACGGCCCTACTATTTCGGGGGACCATAGTAAATAGGGCCAAACACTGTCAGTTAAAATCAGGGAAATATATAGTTTTTCGTGTGAACCTTCAGTCCTGTTTACTATGGTCCTCCGTATTACTACAAAAAAAAAAATAACGCGGTGGAAATAAATAAGCAAGCGTGTAGCGTTTTTTTTTTTTGTGGGGTTCGGGGACGGAAATTAGATCCTTTGGAGTTCGGCACACACAAAGACGCACACGGAAAACGCGGGCGGGATATTATACGAGGTGCCCCGAGGGTATACGTGACTATAGAGAAAAACGCGACTCGAGATTTCTCACGAAGATAGTAAAGGAAAAACAGACCGTGGGCATTTATCTCACTTACTGCACGAATTAAATTGGAGGTATAGATACTCGTAGATGCATAAAAATAAATTTGGTTCTAGGTTAATTGTAGAGCAGGGCAAGCGTTGACCTGCTGTTCCCTAGGTGTAACCATTTAATACAAGGTTGGATGGAGGTATGGAAATTTCAGGGATTGGTCGGACTTAGAAAAACGCCCAAAAAACAGGAACGATACGTTCGCAATACGTCGGCCAGAAACAATAACATGTATGTGCAGTTGGGATAGGAGCGAAAAATAGCAGCAGCGATACGATAACACTATACTGCAGAGGTCAGATGCATTTTGGGAATAAACTTGGTTTCGGTATAACTGCCCCCCAGTAACAATTCTTCATGGGTTGGGTCGGCATCGGTTGGCAACGACACTGCCGTAAAACATGCCAGCGGTCACTACGTGAGCTAGACATCCAGGGTACCGTTATATATTTATTTTTGGTGGTCGCCCACAGCTGGTCGTCGAGTTAGATCATTTTTGCGAGGTAAAGAACCTTTACTCTGCACAAGGGAATTGATCGTATCACGTAGTGTTCAAGGCAAGGCACCCAAGAGGCAGTTACATAGTACTCCCATTGCTGTCTCGAAAGAGGCTACACCGGAAATTAAACTAACTCATTGAAGCTGTCAGGCAGTTACATAGTACTCCCATTGCTGTCTCGAAAGAGGCTACACCGGAAATTAAACTAACTCATTGAAGCTGTCATCCCTATGCAAGTCCGCCTCACAGGCGGTTCTTAGTAGGATGCAGCGCACCATTCATGCGACTCGCCGGACACCTCACGGCGCTTCGCGCTTGGTGCAAGCAATGTCTGCCTGGTCGGTAAAAACCCGACATGCTCCGTCCCGGCATTGTAGGGATGCGAGAGGGTCTATGGTCATACGACTACGGCCATGCATGATATCGAGTACATCTCTCCTATCGAGTACACCCCCCAGTAACAAAAAGAGCGAGCTGGAATAAGGTGGGATGGCGTAGTTGAGAAAGTATGGAAGGATATAGAGAGGAACCAAGAAGAGATGATGTCCGCCGACAAGTTTGGGACGTACAAGACAGAAGAAGAAAGCATCCAAGTAAGAACGGAAAGGCGAGCGCTAAGAAACAAGGTGGAATCGGAAAAAAAAAAAAAAAAAACATTTGGAGATATACCAGGGATTGAGGGAAGGAATAGGGACGAAAACTTGTTTTGCGCGGCCCAATGGACTTCGCGAAAACGCTGAAACTGCGCTTTCGTGCAGGTGACCTGGACCTGCCAGAAAGAAGAAAGGGGCATAAAGGTAGCCGGGAGGAGGAGGAAGTAGACGCACAGATGTGCCTGTGTGGCAAAGCAATAGGGAGTAGAACTCACATAGCAGGA